>BGPR01002886.1:47790-72371 GCA_013235015.1 Araneus ventricosus
TCTATGCTTCGTTCAGTTACGTATTGCTATTTTTGCACTTTTAGATGTCGTAAAATTATGATTTTATGCTATAATAAAGGATATATAAGGAATTGAGTAAGGATAAACACATAAATTTCGCTTAATTTTAATTAATTAAAATTTCAAAAAAGTGAGGTTCATTGCACTTCCCACCCTCCAAAGTATGTTTTGCCAAATTTCGTAGCTCTAGTTCCTGAGGTCTGTTCTTAGAGTGCCAACACATACACACACACAATCATGCTTTTATTATTAATAGACATAGAAAGCTATAGCTTGTCTTCATGAGGGACAGTTCCTTCTAAAATTTTTGAACTTTGAAAGGTGTAAAATATTTTTTGTGCGATAATATGATCTGCAACTATTGAGGAAAATCTTAAAATTCCGATTAATCTTTAATTAATTCAAAACTAATTTAAATAGAAACTCTTTTCTACTGAGCACCTACTATCAGAAGTATCTACGTTCCAAATTTGGTAGATCAAGGTCCAAGAGCGTTTGAACCTCAGTAGAGCGTCTTGAACACTTTTTTGTAACACTTAGGTCGCTTTGTTGAGCTGAGTCAATTATTGCACGAGCACTCGCTCTACACGGGAAATTCGGTCGTTCCTCGTCAAACCGGTAATCCAGTTCGAAAATCAGATGAGGTGCGGTCGAAACTTTGCAAATCCAACCTCTCTTGAAATCCATTTGGACGGTAGGAGCCATAAATGCTGAAATGAGACCGGTGTAGAAATATTTGAGGAGAGGACTCTCTCGCACTAGAGAGGAAATCGCATTTTAAAGGCGGCAGCCCGGAATGACCTAGCTAAATGGATGGGTTGAAAAACGGAAGGGCGAGGCGGCGCTGTGAATCTCTGCTTTGCAATCTGCAGGTAGTATGCCAGCCTATAAGCATTATCATGTGAAGACACAAAACATGTCAATACATTGAGCGAAACTTAACTGTACAATCACTGCTGACATACAACGCTTTCTTCTCATGCGAGGTGCGATTTCAGGGCCGAGGGTGGAGTGGAATCAAACCGAATTCCACTGAAGATCCACCGTGTGGGGCCTGTTGCACATAGTGTTCAAACGTCCTCCCCTCCCGGTGGGGGGTGAACACAAATCCACCCCGACTCCGCCTACCCTCTCTACTCTTTTACTCTTAAATTTGAACATGCGCATAAATTTAGTCAAAATACTTAATATTAAAATGCTTCATTTCAAAAGAAGGCGTTGAAAAGGTTATTCATTTTCGTATGCATTTCAATTTCCATTAAATATATATTTTTTCAGTCTTATTTAAAAAAAGAGGTGAAATTTTAAACAGTTCGCATTCCGTATTAATAACTTAACAGCAAGAAAATCAATATTTTGGTTGAATAAACTGGTCACAAAAGTAGCTATTCTGAATGAAATAATAATAAAAAATAAACAAATAGCATGTTTTTATTAACATAGTCCCATTTCTAGTCACCCGTAAAGTTTTGATTCTAAAAGACCGAGAAACGTCTGTCACCTGCTATATATGAGAAAAATATCCATGATTTTTAGATTTCACTGAACAATAATTTATCTCTCATAAAATACATAATGTAAAATTACCCAAATCGATCCAAATTTTATTGAAGAGTATGTCAAATTTCAAAATGCGATTGAAGATAATGTTTAAGATTTGCAATCACTATCAAAAGCTTGTTCTTAGCAGTCACAAACTGTCTGTCAAAAGAACGTTGATGGATGATTTTATTGCTTGTAGACAACGTCTGAAGTGTCCTATACCACTGGGTTTGGCGTTAAAAGCCGGAGGCCCTGGTGCGTGCGGGAGTTTCGAGACCAAAGTGACAGTTCAGGTATTGTCCTCGTCTTCTGACCGCGGTTCAAAATTACGAGATCCGTCCGAAAAAAAGCCCTCGTGTTTTCTTCAAAGACAGGAATATATCTAACTAAAACTAAGCAGGAAACTAAGTTCTCAACATCGCAACGATGCACACCAGGAACGCCTTAATCCCTTTCATTCACGATCATTCCACGCCACGCAAATGCCCCATTCCATTTTCGAATCCATTTAGGCAGGTAATTCACCAGCCGTTCCGCATTCAAACCACAAAGACTGTCACTCGGCTGACTCGATCTCCTTCTGCTGTATTTCTCCACCCCTTTCGCCTGCTCTTATTTCCTCTATACGCGAGAGACCCCCAACGTGCGTATCTACACCTGCCGCATTTATGGCCCGGCAGTCCGAATGGCATTCCAAGAGAGGCTGAAAGTCCAAGCCTTCGACCACACCACGCCAATTCTCATTGACCAACGGGTTTGTCGTGGGCCCTCGTGAATGTCCACCTCTAAGCTTCTTTGCAGGGGCGACCTTCAGTCGACTGCATCCCCGCGTCAGTGCGCACTCAATCTGTTTTCGGTTCTGTTCAATGGCGTAACTGGGATGAGGCAGACAAGGCACGTCTGAGTGCTTTTGCCAGAGATTGAGGTTAAGGATTTAAGAGAGACATATTTTATTATTATTAACTCTAAACCCTTAGATTCTTAAAAACTGAAAAGGTTCCAACCAAATGTGGTTGGACTTTATGTATGCGGCCGTTTGGACAGACAAGCATTGAGACTGCTACTAAGACTAAATTGAAATAAGCCTTTTCAAAACTAACAAAGGTATAATATGTTACAGAAACACAATTCTGTCGGCTCAAGGCGAAAAAAAAGGAGTGGCCGTCACTTATCGCATGGAATCTGATCGCTAAAACCTGAACTGTGAAATGGGAAACTTTATAATTTGGTCCTATTCAAAGTTTAGTTATGTTAACGCCCTGTTTTGAAGCAACACGAGGGTTATTTTGAGACGGACCTCGCCATTCTCAGCCACGGTCAGATGACAGGGACGACACCTGAGCCCGCATCCCCTGCTCCAAACTTCCACACCACACCAGCAAGAGGACATTTGACCCCCTACGTATGATTTAGCGTTCAACAGGCCCCATACGCAGTAGATCTTCAGAGCCCTCCGGCCGCGAAGTTGAGACTTTACCACTAGGCCACCGTGATCGATATTATTCATAGAATTATGTGTTTGAGGGGCGAGGATAAGAAATTGTTGATCATCGCCAGATCTTAGTAGATTGGGCAGTGGCATGGCAAGGTTAATTGACGCCCGGGGCATAATATCATTTTTTCGCCTCTTTCAGGCGTCACTTATTAATCCTCTGACCGTCACCACAGGCTTAGTAAGCGACGCCTGGGACATACTATGACTAATTTTCTCCCCTTCGTCATCAGTGGTTTAACAAATACAAATGGCGCCCCGGGCAGACTATTTTTTCGTTCCCTCCTCGTATTTGACTTTAAAGTGGACACTTGACTTGACTTTGACTTTAAACGCACTAATACATGGTGTCCGAGAATTTTTGGACACATTTCAAAAATTAATTTTAAAAAAACCTAATAAAGTTACAAATGCTTTTTTTTTTAATTAGAGAGAAAATAAAAAAGTTTTTTTTAGATAGGTGGCGTACCATTACTACGCTCTAAATGTGCTACAGCGAGAGATTTCCAATCCCAATAGCTACCGATCAACAGAAGCCGATGCGCGTTTTCTGGTTTCCTTTTTCAGCTGTTCTAAAATATCTAGAAAACTATTTAGTTTTCGAATTGCAATTTATTTAACAAATTAAAAAACGTAAAATTCCCTACAAATACATGATTTTATTTTTTATCTAGCTTTAATATTTTGATAGATAATGGCTCTCGTTACCTATCTGAAAAAAAAATAATGAGCCCTCATTGAAAAAAACCGGAGTTATAACATTATTAGTTTTTTTAATCAATTTTTGAAATGTGTCCAACAGTTCTCGGTCACCCTGTATTGTCTATGGCCGCTGCCCAAGATTGGCGTTCGGGCATCTATACCTCCTTGCCCATTCCTAGTTATGCCTTATTATTACCTTAGATTTTTTTTATTTTATTTTTTATGTACATTCATAGTATTTCTTGCGTAGCTTTCACTTTTTACTTTCTCGTGTACTAAGTATACAAAGAGGAAGTATTGTAATCGTCAAAAAATTCGAACTCGAGATTTTGATGAATCTCCATGTTTTAGACCCCCATGAGTCCGAAAAACACAATTTTGGAACCAGTAGAAATTATCTCCCCTAAGCTTTCTCGTATACTCCATAGCAAAGATGTCATTCCCTGCTCTCCCCCTAATAAAAATTTCAGACCTTCGGTAACGTCACAAGTACCAAGATTTTATGGAACTTTTGGAATATAAAATTTTATTAAAGATTTCACTCACGTACTCGCCACACCTACACCAGGCGTTTCATCTCGAAATCAATTTTAAGGGATTGCCATAATTTCTGCTGCTCTTATCACGCCCGATTTGGGTTTGACCACAATTTTCTTTGACCTTCGTAGACAGCGCCAAAGCGAAAGGAAACCTCACTGTAAACAACCGCCTGGCCGCAGCTTACTATCGCCAAGCAGCCGTAAACTGCGCCAACATAATAGCAATATGCAATTTGAGCCGAATATGCAATTTTAACGGCTTTTTTTAAATTGATTGAAATCAAAGTTGGACACAAGTCTACAATCAAGGTTAGAAGGCCGCATACCAAATTTCATTTATCTAAGTTTAGGAGTTGTAGCGTTTACAAGCGTGAGATTATACAGACCGATAGACAGTCAACCCTTTGACGGATTTAGTTCAAAATTTGATACGTATCTGCATTCCTGATGATAAAACTGTGTACCAAATTTTATCTATCCAGCTATTCAAGTTTTTGAGTTATCGCGTCCACATGAACACGAACAAACAGGCAGACAGACTTCCCGTGAGCAGATTTTCTCCAAACTTTTATAGAAACCTACAAATGATGTGCAAAGATCATATACCATGTTTCAACACTCTAGCTTTAATAGTTTTTGAGTTCACAGACAGAAATAAGCCCAAAATTGTGTTTTTCGAACTCAGGAGGGTCTAAAAAGTGAAGATTCATCAAAATCTCGAGTTCCAATTTTTTGACGATTACAATACTTTCTTTTTGCATACTTCGTATACGAGAAAGTAATTATGTCTGTCTGTCTGTGTATACGAGAACTCGAAAACTATTAAAGCTAGAAGGATGAAATTTGGTATGTGATCTTTATACCTAATTTGTAGGTTTCTATCAAATTTTGGGCAAACTCCGTCCACGGGAAGTTCAGTCTGTCTGTCCGCGTTAATTTGAACACGATAACTCAAAAACTTAAACAGCTAGATGGATAAAATTTGGTACACAGTTTTATCAAAAGAAATGTAGGTCCTTATCAAAATTTGAACAAAATCCATCCAGGGGTTGACTGTCTGTCTGTATGATCGCATACTTATGTACACGATAACTCATTAACACAAAGACTTAGATAAATGAAATTTGGTGTGTGGTCTTCAAGCCTTAATTGCCCGTGTCCAATTTTGGTTTCGATCGGTTGAAAGAAAGGCGTTCAAATTGCATACTCCGTTTCCTTTATCTTACTATGACTCAAAAATACGCGCCATATCGTGTATAGGTGCACGACCTTCGTTAACTTGGCGCCTTTTTGGCGCTTTTTTGCTGACTTGGAGAATTTTATCTCGCTTGCATTCTTGATCCTTTCGTATTGCAGCGTTCTGCGAGGACAATATCAATATCAATAATATATCGTGGACTCCGCAATTTTCAGGCAGTGGGGGGGGGGGGGGGCCCCCGTTGTTATGAAGTATAAGAGAAAGTTTAGGGGTTATGACTCCCGCTGGTTATTCTAGCGCTAATAACGATGCCAAGCTTGTGCTTATAGCAAAAGTTATAACTCTGTGGAATAAAAAAAATATTTGTCGTATAATTATTCAAAGTATCAAATTTCTTTTAAATAAGCTAATTTCAAACAATAAAAAGTAAGTTAATAAGATTTTTAAAGAGAATTTAGATTAATTTATTGACTTCATTTTTCCTCTCACCTAAATTAACGATTCGTTTTAATAAAAATTGCTTGCTCGAACTTTTGGTTTTATTTTAGAATTCACCATTTCGAGTTAAATCTTCATCGGCTTAGCAGAATTTTTTTCATTCTTCGGAGAATAGATGAAACATGAATAGAACTTATATTTTTTAACGAATTGATGAAGTTACGAAAGAACTGTGACCAAAAAATATTTTTCTTAAATCATTTCAAAGTCACTAAAATACGTGGATTGATCATTACGTAATTTTCAGCAGAGGTACACAAATTTTGCCTGCAACTTTTAGGCTGTCATGCACGCAATCCTATATGTTATTTCGTCGGATATTCTGTCGTCAACATCCCTTTTCCTCAACTAATACAAAGACTACAGCGACAAATATGGTATCATGATGAATAGCACTTTTTATTGACTTCTGAGATAGTATACTCAGTTTACGATAAAACACACTGTTTGCTTAAAATTTGAGTTAAAACATCTTAGACACGAGATATCATAGAGACGAGAGATATATAAACATCATAGATAAACGAGCCTAAGGATACGAGCGCGCATCGCAAAGGTTCGCTTTCTCTATGCTGTTTAGTCGCGCGTTTTCAAAGCAACGAGAGCTTTCGTCAGCGTAATTTGAACGTGGTAGTTATGCATTCTGTGCCATTAGTTTATGGCATTTAGAAAATGAGTTTTAAAAATTAAATCTACTGTTTTCCATGAGAAAGTTTCTCTTTGTCTTTTTCATTAATATCATAGTCATCATGGACACGCACTCCCTCGCATTTTTTTTTTTACTTTACAAAGCTAACCTATATAGATCAAGTAACTTATGCAGCCTTTTCAAGAGACACTAAATTTAACAATATTTTAGTATCAATTACAGAAAATGACAAACATAAAATTGAAGATGATTGCGTTCTGACATCAAATATTTTATACAAAGAGATATTGTTAATACGTTCATGTCAAAAAAACTGTCTTTGCTGCTTTGTATATATTTCGCTGGGTATTTAATTTCAACAACAGCAAAGGACTAAAGCATTTGGGAGCGGGGAGGCTGAATGTAGGATTCAGAGCCGTCTTAATAAAGTTGAGCGCCCTGGGCTAGAATAATTTGGCGTCCCACCAGAACTATAATTAGGAATTTCAGGGCTTATAGTTTAACGAAAATGCCTAACTAATAAAATGATTGAGTAAAAAAACTTCTGTTCTGTGATTAACGCCTTTCAGTTTCGCAAATCGTTTTCTGTCCAAAATAAGATTTGGCAAGCAAACTTCCGCCGCGCTTGAACCTACACATGATTAGTTTCAGCATTTATATTATATAAAAAGTATTTTAATTCTTTTCTATATATTTATAAATTAAAAAATTATAATATCAAACTTAACGTTTCAATTAATATAATAAAACATGTAGAAACATTTTGTTTACGGGACTTCATGAAATCGATGGATGTCTGGTTACCAGCCAGAATCGTATTCTTATTTTTAATATATTTAAAATTATAATTATTAATTTAATTATCATAATAATAATAATTAAATTATAATAATTATAATTATTAATTTAATTATAACAATAATAATTAAATTATAATAATAATTATTATTATTATTGTTTATTATTAAATTAAAATTAAATAATAATTACTGGTTAACAGTGGCGGCGATTGGGTAAAAAAAATGAGGGGGCAAAATAATTTACAGACATCTAAAAGACCCGGGTGTAAAGGGGGTAGACAATGGAATTTAAAAATTTAGCTATTTTTCCCGAGCACTGTTGCTCTTTTATAATTCCTAGTTTTAGGCAGCTAAAATGAAATAAAAATTTAATTTTTTCCTAAAAAAAGTAGGGGCCTGCGCCCCCTTCTGCCATACCATTGATGGTTAAAAATTTTTAAAAATCGCTGTCGTAAAGTTTTAGGCGCCCTTGGATCAATGGCGCCCCTGGGCTACAGCCCAATTAGCCCATTGGATAAAACAGCCCTGTGCACGGAAGTTTCTCACAGGTTTACTGATTTTATATTAAAACTAGGGGGCTGTGCCCCCTGCTCGCTGACGCTCTCCAATCCCAGGAGGATTGCTACACAAACCCTGCTCGCTCCGATCGCTTTAATGAGGGCTCTATGCATCCTAGCAAAAATACATTTTTAGTATGGCTTCTGATGCTTTAACTTATCTGAGAAGAGAATTAATTTTTTGTCCTTGAAACAGGTGTTTTTCTTGATTTTATAAGCAATTCTAAGATAAATTCGGCATTCAATTGAAACTAACAAAAGAAATTGTAAGATTTAAGAAAAAAGTGCTGTCTCACACACACATCGCCAAGCTCGTCATAATCGCACAAACCGTTAAAAAGATCGCCAAAAGTAAACTGAAAAAAAGTTTCAGTGTTACACATTCGGCCAATAATCGCCCAAATGAAATTCCATTTTGGCGACCGCACCGTATTCTTAAGTCTGGTTAGAACATTGAGCATGTTGAAGCAAATTATTTTCTTTCTACCTGAATGCCTTTCAAAGGGTTCCTCAATTAATTCGTTTGCACGTTGAATTCGTCTTCTTTCATTGTTTCGATAATATTTAACAGCGCGGTTGAGACTCATGTTTAACTCACTGAAAAGAAGGCTCAATCTTGAATCTTGAATTAAAGAGTTATGGGATTTGAAGCAACAAAGGCTGTTATTCCAAGAAGGCTCAAACCAACGGGTCTATTCTGGTACCCCCGGTTGGACAGGAGACATCACTTTTCCGCGTTAACAACCGAAAAGTGACGTCTCCCTAACCTTCAAACCTATAGACCCCCAAATCGCAGTCGTTTGTTTACGTTTGGAAAATGAAATCACGCAATTCATCAATTGTGACAGATGTTGCCAAATCCTATAGCTAAATAACGGGTCTTCTGAGAGCCGCACAAGACAAATCTTTATATAAAAGTTAAAACATCTGTATTGTTTATTAACTCGTTTTAAGAGCATATCTTGATATTTTCCCCTTCCTACCACAGTGATTTAATGTCAATAACAGACTTTTTTTTTATGTTCTTTAGAATCTATAGACTTTGGTGAGTTGGGTGAGAACCGGAACTAACCTAAATTACTTCCAGTTGGACTCTGCTTTTCATAGAGCCGGCTTTCATTGTTTGGCATTATTGTTTAATCCATGCCGACAACTGTCAGACATGCATCGTTGCGAACGGTCGGAACAATCAGATCCTCTATTTTAATATCTACTTTCGAAATTTACTTACAGTCACGCACACACACACGTTACTGTCCCCGAGTTCACGTAAGTTATTTCTTGTAATACCATTTCTAGGCTCACAATCGTCAATAACTCAGATAATCTTTTGAAATGAAAACTAAAGATAATGCTATGTATATACAGTACTAAGAAAGCTTTAAAAAATATCGAATCCGGGATGAACACTGAGTTATAAAATAACTGTGGACAATGGGAGAATTGTTCGATGGACAGTATTCACCTCAACACTGTCCGAAAAGTTTCTCAAGAAAAAGTTTTAATGGACAAAACAAGAACATTTTGTTAGACTGTTGGAGATAAAGTTAAATATTTCTTTCAAAAATTAAATAAATTTATGCACTGAAAAAAGTTAGAGATGTCGCGGTTTCCTGCAACAAAGCCAACCGTGCTTGTTCTACTCTTACATTTGAAACAACTATGTGTCATTTCAGCTTTTCCTCCACAAGTACGTGAGACTAAAAAATTCTATGTATACAGTTGGAAAATGCGACATTCAATTTTCAAACATGGCTTACCAGTGATGATGGAAACTACGTGGAAAAGTGCTTATTGCTCTATGGCAGAGGTTCTCAGCCTTTTTACACTCACTCACCCCTTGGTTAGTCTTTTTATTTTTGACTACCCCCTACTGCTATATCCCTCCAACCATATCTCGGCACAAATATGTTTTTATTAATAACGCCAAGTGCTTAGTTTAGCTTAAAAGTCAAACGACTCTGATGAATCCGTATATTTTAAAATAGTATTGGTTAAAACAAATGAAAACAGCATTGAAATAGTTTCGCTTCAACTTATCATGAGAGCTAACAATTACTAGATATTAATCCACTTCTTCCTTTTTCTCATTTCGTGAATAGGCTTTGGGAGTGGTGTAATTTTCACTTTCATTTTTCATACGAATTTGAGAAAACAAAATTCTAGAATATTCTTCCGTTTTGTGTTTTCCGCCATTACCAAGATCAATTTCGAGTACCCCAGGGGTACGCGTACCACAGGTTGGGAACCTCTGCTCTATGGAATTTGTTGCTTTATTTTCGTTTGACGGAACTTCAGAATCCTTATTACAGCACAGAATTTTAAATTGAATGGCTAAATGTATTATTTAAAATGTAAAAGCAAAGTATAATTTTTAATGTCTCCACCCTTCTTTTCAACGAAAGCAGCGCCAGTTAGTTCTTTTGCAAAACATATGTCAGATCGGAAATATCTCGCAAAATTCGAAGTGGATTTTCCGACCATCATTAGTTTATTTTATTTGCATTTAATTACCTTTGGCAGAAAAAATTTGCTAATAATAGGAAATGAGTTATAAATGTATCTCGTTCAGAAAATAAAGTGATTAATGGATCAGGATCCTTTATTGAAGGTCAATCCAAATAGCTATGAACTTAGAGAATCTACAAGAGTCTGTAAGTCACTTTTACACATTGCATGAAATACCGCTCAAAAATTTCCTTTATTCTATAAAGATCTAAATTTTAATTATAAGAAATACAAAATGTAGCATAACAAAACATTCCAGTGTTCACATAAGTATCGGCAGAATAACATTTTACAAATTTTTAACAGCGTTTCAAGAATACAATACACATAGCTAGTTTTTAATGTTTTATAATCAGTAGGTCTATAAAGCCACTTCTAGCACACAAGAAACCTTTTTCTAGGACGCTGAATTCCGTAAATGGCCTTTTATACCTGCTATAATATACATTTTATGGAAAATGAATAGAAAACTGTAGCATCTACTCAAAACAACTAAATAAACGTTAAGAAATGTAACTAAACAGCTTTTTCAAATTAAAATTTCGATTTTCCGTTCTTAGAAAACTGTGTTTTATTGAATGCGAAACATCTTTCACTGCGGCCTAGTAGAGTATCAGCCATAAATTTTTTTAAAATCATATTTCAAGCTCCAAGTAAAATTCTAAGTTGTTGAACTTTTGAAAATCATAATTTTTTTAATGGGAATAAATTATTATTTTTTTATTTATTTTACTTTTTTTGTTTAATGCACCATTTATCAACTTTTTGAGCCAACATTTTTTACATTCAATGTCTGAGGGTTTTTGTTACCTCACAAACTTATACTAAACACAGTTTTTAATGTGATTTATCAAATGCTACTTCCTTCTTGTAAACGCAGTTTGCTGAAAAACACTTTTGCTATTTCAAAAAGTTTCAATTTAAAGCTTTAATGGCCAAGTGAGCCGACAAGAAGTTCTAACTAATGCTCACTAGAACTATCCTCCTTTTAAACGAAGACTTTAAATTATTATATAGGTTCTGTGTCTGGCGGCGGCCTCGGTGCAGGGAGTCTTGCATAGTTCGGAGAAACACCCCAAATATGAGCTGCGTATTCAGAAATAGTTCGGTCGCTGGAAAATTTACCACACGACGCGATATTCATCAGAGACATTTTCAACCAATCTTCTTTCGAGGCGTAAGTTTGGCTAACACGCTCCTGGCACTGAATATAAGATTCGAAATCGGCCAATACTAAGAACCTATCATGGTTCATCAAGATGTCTATCAATCTCTTAAAAGCGTCCGGATCTTGAGGATAGAAGAACCCGTCTCTGATCTGATCGATGGCTTCTTTCAAGTCGGGCAAACTTTTATAATAATTCCAAGCATTGTAACCTTCCACCTTCAGTTGCTCCACTTCATCCACATCCATTCCAAATATGAAGATATTATCGTCGCCCATTTCTTCTTTCATCTCGATATTTGCTCCATCCAAAGTGCCGATGGTCAGAGCGCCATTCATCATAAATTTCATGTTGCCGGTTCCAGAGGCCTCGGTGCCTGCGGTCGATATTTGCTCGCTAAGATCTGCAGCAGGGACGATCAATTCCGCAAGAGTCACGCGATAATTTTCGAGGAAAACGACCTTCAGTTTGTGTCCAATGCTCGGATCATTGTTAACGGTGTTAGCAACGGCGTTGATGAGTTTAATTATGTCTTTGGCCGTGAGATAGCCAGGAGCGGCCTTACCTCCTATCATGACAGTTCGCGGAACAAATGGCGCGTCCGGATTTCTCTTTATTCTGTTATACATCGTGATGATATGTAAGCAGTTGAGCAACTGCCTTTTGTATTCGTGGATTCTTTTCACTTGTATATCGAACATGGACCTAGGATTGATTCGAATGCTGTAGAATTGCATAACGTAATTTGTCAGCTTGATCTTATTTAATTCTTTCACTTTGTCTAATGCATCTAGAAATGTTGCGTCATTTTTGTATTTTTTTAATTGTTGAAGCTCCTCTAAATGCTTTATCCAGGTATTGCCAATTTTTTCAGATATTACATCGGCTAAACCTGGATTGCAGAGCAGCAACCAACGCCGAGGAGTTATGCCATTTGTTTTATTTTGAAACTTTTGTGGTGTCATTTCGTAAAAATCTTTGAAGATTTCCTTTTTTATAATTTCGGAGTGAATAGCAGCAACTCCATTCACAGCATGAGAGCCGACTATTGAAAGATGAGCCATGTTGATCCTCTTCTCGGGCTCTTCTTCGATCATAGACATCCTCCGAATTCTGTCTGTGTCGCCAGGCCATCTTTTTTCAACTTCTTTCAAAAACCGAGCATTTATTTCATAAATTATTTGCAAGTGACGTGGCAAAAGGTTTTCTACTAAATCAACTGGCCAACGTTCTAAAGCTTCAGGCAACACTGTGTGATTTGTATAAGCAAATGTGTGAACCGTAACGTGCCAAGCATCATCCCATGGTAAACGTTCGATATCTACAAGAATACGCATCAGTTCGGGAATTGCTAAAGATGGATGAGTGTCGTTCAATTGTATGGCAACTTTGTCGGAAAACTGTTCAAATGTAGTTCTTACGGCTTCTCTTGTGCCAAATTTAGAACTTTTGTAACGACGAATAATGTCTTGAAGCGTAGCTGCGACTAAAAAGTACTCCTGCTGTAATCGGAGTTGTTTGCCTCGAAAGAAATTGTCGGTTGGATAAAGTACCTTAGTTATATTTTCTGCTAAGTTTTTATCTAAAACTGCTCGGATGTAATCTCCATCGTTAAAGAATTTCAAGTCAAAACTGCTCGGAGATTTTGCAGACCAAAGACGTAATGTATTGACAACATTATTTTCATAACCAGGAATAGGATAATCGTATGGTAGTGCCAAAACTATTTGAGTGTCAACCCACCTACATCCCGAAGAATCAGTTAACACTCGGCCGAAAAAGTGAACTTCCTTCATATATTCGGGTCTTCCTTTCTCCCAGGGGTTTCCCAAGGCAAGCCAATCATCGGCCTCCTCTAGTTGCTCTCCATTAGAAATCCGTTGAGAGAATATTCCGTAGTCATAGCGTAAGCCGTATCCGTGAGCTGCTAAACCTAATGTAGCCATTGAATCTAAAAAGCATGCTGCTAATCTTCCAAGTCCTCCATTCCCTAACCCGGCGTCTTCCTCTTCATCTGCTAGTTCTTCAAGATCCAAACCTAATTCATACAACGCTTCATCACATATACTTTTGATGCCAATATTAATCATAGTATTCGTTAAAGCTCTTCCCATATAAAATTCCAAGGACAGATAATTAACTCTTTTAGGATCATTTTCGTAATATGATTGCTGTGTTCGAATCCAACGTCCCACCAAATAATCTTTTACGGAGTATGCCAATGCAAAATAGTAATCTCGGTTCGTAGCAACATTCCTATCTTTAATTATAGTGTAATGAATATGTCTGTTGAAAGTCCTCTTTATCTCGTCTACATTATCGACAGTACTTAAGGATCTAACGCTTATTTGACGGCGGCGTTCCAGCACACTGTGAGTTCGCTGTCGTCCCATCATGATTAAACCCTATTTTAAATTTGCCTTTTCTTGACAGAAAATTAAGAGGTTAATTCAATTCACTTACTTGTGTAGAGTAGTCATATTTATATATCTTCTGTAGTTTCATAGCCAGAGAAGAGAACACAACTCGAAATTTGAACTTTATAAACAAAGTAAGTAAAAGTGAAATATCTTCATATACGATGCCATCAGATTGTAACAAATTATGCAATTAATACTTTTTTACTTTCTCGTGTACGTAATATAAAAAGAAAAGCTAATGCAATCGTCAGGAAATTCAGCCTCGAGACTGTAACGAATTTCCATGTTTTAGCACGTATGTCTTTCCGTCTGTGAACATGCTATGAACTAGACAAATGAAATTCTCTGTTTGTGTCCTCCTAAACTTAAAAGGTATATCCCAATTTTCAGATTTTTCCTATTTAGCTCACAAGCGATTTTTCCTATTTAGCCTCAAAGTTTATGAGCGGCTCACAAAAATTATATTTTTTTCTTTACTGGTCTTCTGCTATTTTTAAATAAGAAACGGCCTTTTTGCTTAGGTGTTTAAAACTCTCTCTAAATTATTACTCTAAAAACTAAAATAAATTCTTCTTTCATACTCTAAATAAAGAATCTCCAGTTTACCGACTTTAATTGCCGTTTTTATTATATGAGGAATATAAAGTTAAACGCAAATTCTAAAGACATTTTTCTACTCCACTAAAACAACGTTGCCATTCCTGAAAAACAAACTCTTAAAACATAGATAATATAAGTAGACAATCAATTACAAAACATGTAATATAAAGAAAATGGTAACAATAATTAATCGTTTGAGGTTAATGAAATATTATTTAGAGTTTTTAGTTATGAAAATGTAAAGGAAAAATATTAAAGTCAAAATACTGTTCATTAGGAATAATATCGGGCAGTTCACAAACATTTCTAAGTGGGAAAAATCTGAAAATTAAAGAAAAATGGAGATACGGCTTTTAAGCTTAGGAGCGCAGGTCTGTCCGCCAGAAGAACTCTGTTCGCCAAGTTGTCCCTTTGACGAGTGGTCGCTATAGCAACTGGTTATGTTATGGAAGATTCAGTTCGAATAGGAGGAATCCGACGGAAGAAGGTGTTTTATTTCATTCTTGTCGCCAATTTGCGGCGGTAGTTGATCATTCGTCTTCTTGGTTTTGCTGTAGTTGCACGTTCCTTCCCATTTGGAGCTAAGCGCGCCAATGTAACAAACTGGAATGAACTTCTGCCGACTCGAAATGGATTCCTCCTAAGATAACATGTTTCTATAGCGACTACAGTCGACTAGACAACTTGGCTAGCAGAGTTCTCATGGCGAACAGACAGTAGTCCTTATATCTAGAATCTACAGCTGCATAATACATAATTTGGTAAAGTCCGTCAAAGGGGAAGACTGTCTGCTTATCCGTGTATATGTGAACGCGATAATCCAAAAACGCAACAAGCTAGATGGATGAAATTTAGATGTGGTTTATACACTAACATTGTTGATCTGTATTGAATTTTGATAAAGCAAATTTTAAGAATCACCTAAAGTAAAAAGTATTTAAAAAATTTCTAATTTCTTTTGAAAAAAATACAATTTGCGTTTGATTAGATCCTCCAGCTTTCTTGGTGGTAACTATTTTAGTTTTTTTTAATTGGGAAAATAAGTCCCTACTCGTTTCGTTGGTAATTGTTGAAGAATGGGCAATAATATCTACTTTTCTTAAAGTATGTTGAACTGAAAATTTCATTTCATAATTGTCGCAACCCATATCAGCAGCTTCTTTGTCAGAGTTCGAATCAAAGCCTGAAAGGCACAAGTGAACTCTTTAATGGCAGCCCCCGGAAGAGGCCGATGTTAACTTTTCTCTTTACTTTGGGAAAGGTATAATTAATTTCGATCTGATATCCGGTGTTTTTTAAGTGAATGATTTTTTCTTTCTTTCTTTCTTACCTCTCGTTTCTGTGAATAAAAGGCTCAAAGTGAAAGCAAAGAATGGAATGCATTTCATTTAAATTGAACAGGTGACTAACCTGGCCTGTCAGAGGGGTTTGAGTGGCCGTTAAAGAGGTTGTTCTAACATTATGTCTATGGGCCACAAATTCCATGCCAAATAAAAGTGGCCGTTGAGAGGCGTGGCCGCTTAGCATAGATGGCCGCTTAGAAAAATGTTCCTGTATTCTCCATTATAAAAGCCTCTACGACATAAGTGACATCTTTATGTGAGAGCAAATGAGAAAGTCGAGGGGAGAGCATCCCCGCTGGTTTTAAAATCAAATGATATTTATTCACCGAAAAAAAATAAGGATAAGGTTTCATTTTACGCGACCGAGCACAATCAAGAAAAAAAGAGTTATAAGACACTCATGTTGTTTAATGAATCGCTTAGGGCAAACACTTTCGTAAAAGGAGTATTTTTTATTCTAAAGCACCACAGCAACTCTGCCCCGTTTCCGAGTTATGGTGGATAGACGGAAAATGCCCGAAAGCTGTAAAAAAATTAATTTCTTAAAATTTTGAAAAACTTATACAGAAAAAGTAACCACATATTTGGAAAAAAAGCAGAAAAAATCTTATTAAGTGACACCATTTTCATTAGGATTGAAACATTCGCAAAATGTAAAATCGGATTGTCGCCAAATTCTTTATACGGCAATGTCGTAAACACTCTTAGAGCTACAATCGGTCAAATTTACCGAACACGTGTTCATTCCATTAGCTTTAGAATGGGGATATGATAAATCATATCGGTGTTCTAGTTTAGGAGAAATCTAGACTTTTATTTACAACACATCGCTGAAATCGCCATTCGTCGAAAAAAGAGACTTTTGAAGATCATAGTTTGGCTGACTCTGATTTCAATTTCCTGTCTGCCTTCAGCCTACAGTTTTGTCCTGTACAAGAATGAAAATTTTATTGTCAATCAGGAAAATGGGTATTTGTTTTAAGTTCAAAGGAGTGATGGAAACAAAAGAAGTATGATCTTTATACGAGTGACTTATCCCTTATCTATGCTTAACCCTTTGCGGTCGATGCCGCCATAGTGGCGGCATTCGCAAGTCGTCTTAGGAGTTGTTTTTTTTTGTTTGTTTTGTTTTGTTTTACACTGTAAAAAAAATCCCGTAAAATTTACGGTTTTAAACCGGCAGCTGGGTTGATTGTGCAAAACCGTAAAAGTTACGAAGTAAATCCGTAGGCACAACGGTTTTTTTACCATACAGTGACAAGTTTTTTCCGTAAAAGTTACGAAGTAAATCCGTAGTCACAACGGTTTTTTACCGTATGAGATCAAGTTTTCTCGTTAAAAATTAAATCATCGAAGTAAGTGACGTCATCGACTGAGTTGAGTTGTTTTCTCCTTCTGTTCGAGTTGAATTGAAACGTGCTGATGTGTATTATCGATTAGGAATATTAATTAATCAAGGCTTTATTATTAATTTCAATTAATCTAATTTTTAATTGAACTTACTTGGACGATTTCGATGCAAGATGGTGACAAAACTTCGAACTCCTCCGAGCCGGGGATCGAAACCGCGTTCATAGAAATACAAGGCAGTCGCTCTAACCACTAGACCACGGGAGACTTCATAAAATGAAGTAAAAATAATCTATTTGAGTTTTAAAGTCACTATAGCTCTAGTGCCGCCACTTAGTGGTGTAAAAATCAAGTATTGACAGAACACGTGTTTTAAGGTTATTTTCCATGAGTGACAACAGGTTACTGCAACATGTATAAACAATAGCGGAGATGGAACCCTATTAAAAACATGAAATGAATGCAATAAAATTACATTTAAGAAAAGGGAAAGTTATCGTACGGAAAGCAATACCATATGACGAAAAATAGAATTAGTACTGACGGTTTTAAACCGTTTATGGCTGGAGCGGAAAACGGTGAAAAACCGTTTTGCCTACGGATTTACTTCGTAACTTTTACGGTTTTGCACAACCAACCCAACTGCCAGTTTAAAACCGTAAATTTTACGGTTTTAAACTGGCAGCTGGGCTAGCTTTTTTACAGTGTATGCAAAATGGTTGATTCTGAATCGAATGAAATTAAATTTTCTTCGCAAAATGTTAAAAGCTACATTATTTTTAAAACTTCTAAGCTTATTTTGAAAATTAGAGAAAGTATTAGTGGTGATATATTTTTTCTTCCTAATTTTTTTTTTGTTCATGCATAATTAAAGTCAAGACATTCACTTATTCCACTATAGCGGAGATGGAACCCTATTAAAAACATGAAATGAATGCAATAAAATTACATTTAAGAAAAGGGAAAGTTATCATATGGAAAGTAATACCATATGACGAAAAATAGAATTTGAACTGACGGTTTTAAACCGTTTATGGCTGGAGCGGAAAACGAGGAAAAACCGTTTTGTCAACAAAACAGCTTTAAACCGTCAAATATACGGAAAAAGTCCGGGAAAAAAACGGATATTTTTTACAGTGTAGATTCACACCGACCGGGTAGGCTGGTCGTTTTGGGTCTAAAACAAAACAAACAAAACGACTTCTATGACGACTTGCGAATGCCGCAACTGTGGCGGCATCGACCGCAAAGGGTTAAAGCACATATGCGTTAGCAAAATGTACGTAACTTACAGTAGTTGCTGAAATTGGTCTCCTGATGCTCGTGCCCTCTTATGAACTGAAACCGCATCAGTTTAAACTTTAGCTTACGAGATAAAAGAAAACTCAAAAACCTCTTACTACCGAAATTTTGACGAAGGAGTAGGAATAAGCGTTTCTCTCTTTTCAAGTGATTAGAACGGTGGCGAATCCAGAATTCGGGTCTGGGGGGCGGGGGAGGGCATAAAAATTTTGTATCGCAGTGACGAATGTTAAACCTCGTGGCTTATGTAAACCAAAACACTTTAACTTTACAGACTTTACTCACCTGACAATAAGAATCATAAAGAACAGTAGAATACTTTCGATAAGTTAATAAAAAATGCATTGAAATAACTAGACAAAAAAATGTTTTCGACCGCGTCAACACTACAAGTACAAGTGCTATCGGGGTACAGCCTCCTCAGAGCTAAACCAAAATTCTTGATTTTATTTAAAATCACTACAACTGTTTGTTCTTAATTTTCATTTTTAAGAAAATAATAAAATCGTGACAACATGGCTTTTTGTCTTGACAGGCTCGAAAATTTTCCTACTTTTCTAGTCATTCCACTTGTACTTGCAGCGTTGACGCGGTCAAAAACATTTTTTGGCTCATTTCATTGTATTTTTTAATAAATTATTTTAGTGTTCTTTATGATTCTTATTGTCAGGTGAGGAAAGTCTGTAAAGTTAAAGTGTTTCGGTTTACATAAGCCATGAGCTTTGACATTCGTCACTACGATACAAATTTTTTATGACATCACCCCCCCCCCCAGACACGAATCCTGGATTCGCCACTGTGCAAATGCGAATGCTATCTGGGGGGATCCTAATCGGATTCTGGTATAGCCCTTGAGGGCAATTATACCAGCCCTAAAGTAAAGGTGAAAATTCTTTTTGGTACAACATATGTACTGCCCATCCCAGATAGCAAAGAAGGTTGCGGAAAGGTTGCCATTTCTCTTTCCATTGGCTGTCCGCGAAAGCATTTCCGCTCAAATCGTTTCGGAAACCATTGCCGCAAGGTTTACATATGAAAGCTTTTTATGAACCACCTGTCCCATCGTGTGTAGTCCCGTCCGAAATAGTGTTTATTGCGTTTACCTTCGAACTCTATGAACGCGGGTTCGAGCCGCGGCTCGGAGGAATTTGGGGTTTTCTCACAATCTGCAACGAAATCGTACAAGTAAGTTTAATTAAAAATTAGATTATTGGAATTAATAATTAAGCTTTGATTAATTAAAATTTCTAATTAATTGACATTCCAGATGACTCTTAGTTGGACTAAGATGACGTCAGAAAAAGGGGATAAAAATGGGTGTTGGACACCTCTGTAGGCGTACGGCTTCGGAGGGGGGTTCTATTATTGTCCGCCGAAGGAGGGCTCTAACAACCTTTTGAAAGGCCTGAAACAAGCTTGTAATAAAAGCTTGGGGAAATCTTACTAAAAACCTTACAGAAAACCTTATTTCTTGTTGACTGGCGAACCTTTCCGCTACCTTTCCGAAAGATTCAACCCTTGTCATGGAAACCTTTGTGACAACCCTTTACCCTTGCTGACTACAAGGTTTCCAAAACCTTTTAGACAAGCTTTCGTTGCTATCTGGGATAAGGAAATAGTTAACTATCTTCTCATCGATCCAGCTGTTAATAATATTTGAACAATGTTATTCAATATTATGAACATCAAGGAACACCGAATACCGTAACGAAGTATTGTATTGTATGTATCAGTATTTCCGAGATACTAAATTTTCAGAAATAATATAGACTACGTTTCTTATAAAAATCTTCATTTTAACTTAGGATACCACTCGATTGGAGGTTTTATTTCAAAAAACTCTACTGGAACAAAATATATGTGTATAATTCAATTACGAATTGTGCGATGAAAGCAATTCTGCCAAAAATAACAAGTTATTTTTGCTCATATTCATCAAAAATTACAAGTTAATTTTAAGGAATTTTTCAGATATTTGATTTCATTTTTTACTACATGAAGTAACTGAAAGACTATTATTATAGCGAAAGTGTAATTTATAATTGCAAGTAAAATTAATCTTAATTCTCCAGTTTTTTTTTTTAACCATCCAGTGTCTCAGATAAATTTGTTTTTAAAAATTATATACCATACGTCGTAATTATTTCTTACATGGAGATCATATCAGAAAGATCACTGAATTTTATTAAAATTTTCGATTAAACACTCCAAATTTTTATTCTTTTGAAATTTGTGACTCTTTGACAACGATTCCACAAAAAGTCAGGCCTATAAAAAGTTTTTCGGTTAATTAAAAAGCTCTCAAACATGATATTTATTCCGTTACGTAACACTGGAACGAAGCGATGTGCTCCCAATGCGACGTCATCAATTCATCCGCTCTCTGTGATAGGGATGCATAATCCACGATTTTTTGAGTAACAAATATTTTTGCTATTGTTATTTTTAAATATCTATGCCAAATAACTGTTATTTCAATCACACCTTTAATTTTCAAAAAAATCTTATTAAATATAAGTAAAGTGTTCTTAAAAATTTAAATAAAAAATTATTATTTCTTTTTAATACACGCGTTCTATATAGTTTTAATGTTTAGTTCTTTATAGTGTCAACAGATGGCGCCTGCAAAAATTCTTTTGAAGGGGGTGTTTAGAACGCCTTGGTGGGGGTCACAATAGTAATCAATCATTGCACTGAATCTGAAGACGACCTTCGACGTCACAGTTCTTGTCTTTTACCAACATCCATATTGCTACTTCACAGTTTTTAACCTTCCTATTGCTACTTCACAGTTTTTAGACCTCCTATTGCTACTTCACAGTTTCTGACACTAGTAAAGAGTCACAGCTAAGTAATTCGATAATACCAGGATCAAAACCGCTTCCGATGCTATGTTATGTGTTCTCGTAACTCGAAGTACTTGATTTTTGAGTTGCATGGAAATAATTTTTTTTTTAATTGATTCTTCTGCAATGAATATATTTTTGTTTGTAACACTTGGTATATATACTTTTTAAAAAAATTACTGATAGAGTAACGTGCTATGTGCTCTCTGTTTACTTTGGAATTAATTATGTAGCTTGCGAGATCAAACATATTTTTAATTGGCGATCCTTCTTTTTTTTTCTTTTTGCCGATTTATATATTATTATTCAGATTTAAAGTGATTTAATGAACAAATAACTGTTAGTTAAAAAAAACACCAAGGATTCTTTTTTTATTCAAGTGTGTATATATACATTAAAATTTTTTGTAAACTAATAGTCTGATCAACGAAACATACTGCAATCAGTAACTTTTTAAGTATTTAGCTATTTAGACACTCTTGGCTTGAGTTTGGAATGTAAACTTATGTTTATTTTGCGGAAAGTATATACTTTTAAAGTGATGTGCAGTTGAATTTCCATGCTTATAATAGGTTCATAAAGACTTGCCATTGCAATTGTAGATTTCCATGTCGTTGTTTTAAAATTAGGCAATTCCCATGTTGTAATAGTGGTAGTAGTTGATAACTGTATGTTTTGCATATGCTATTTTAATGAAAGAAACTTTAGGAGAAAGCATAGATTATTGTACATTATTATACCTATATTATATGAGTCAGTTTTGGCAGATTTATAAATTGTGTGTGTAATATTATATTGTAAGTAAGAATTGCTTCACAACTGAAGTATTTCAAATATAACTGCATTTATGTTTTTATATAACTGCAAGTAAAAATTGTATGGTTTTCCCCAAAAAACTAAACAGAACGAAGATCTTTGTTCTGAAAATATGCAACTGAACTAAACTCTCGAGAGTTTAGTTCAGTTGCATATTTTTTTTTCTTCTCGTATATATACTTGTTTTGTAAACTGCACTTGCTTGGAAGGAAAAAAAAATTGTTTTAGAATCTATTTACACTGAATAACATGCAATAGGAAGATCAGAATTGCTTTCATTATTTGAAATTGAGTTGGTAATAATACTAGTATACTAAGAATGAAAAGTTTAGTTACCAGCAGACAGCATAAGTATTTCCTGTGTATAAATGTTTTGTTTGATAAATACTTTTTAAATGAAAATATTTGCATTTTTGAATAACTTATTTCTACTATAAAAATAGATGGTGTGTATTTATTTTATATTGTTCAGCTTGCTTTGGTTTAGAAACTCGGAGATTAGGTATGGAGAAAGAAGAAAACATTATTTAAATCAAGCTAACAAGATGATCTGTTCATTTGTAAGAGCATTTTTCTAATTGCCTTACATTTGTAATATATTTTCTTGAAATAGCTGAATGTATCTCTGTATAATTTTTTCATATTACTATATTTCAATTAGCTAATAGTGTTTTTTTCTGAATAATTTCTTTAAATGTTTCATAATTATTGATCTTTTCTATATGTATGCTTGCTTTATCAAATTATATTGAAGTTGCTTACCAAAGAAAATTTAAATGTAATAATTGGCTTTTTTAAAAAAGGATATTGAAAGAAATTGAAGTTCCTTATATTAAAATATTGGCTTCATCTGGAAATTTCACAACTGTGTTTTCTATTCATTATGCTTTTATTATTTATATTTTTATCCAAAATATCTATATTTAATTCTATGTATATGATAAAAATTCAGGTTATTTTATTTCATCATACAAATTTATGAACCTGCTATTTTAAAGAAGCAGAATGAAATTTGGAATTCCCAGATTACTATACATTTTTTCTTACACTAAGTTTTAGGAAAAGGAAAAACAAATGTAAAGTGAAAATTTAAATTTTATTTTTCAAATTTAAGTTCAGTCTTCTTTTCTATTTACTTGCCATTGAAGTCTTAAAAGTTCATTAAGCTATTGAAATTATTATTTTTGTTTTAATGGATCTTTTTTACATAGTAGAGCAATTTTACAACTAGAAGTTTCATTTGTATGCTTTGCTAAGTAATAAAATATGCTGTTTTCCATTTAACTGTGTTTTTTGTGTTTATTTTCAACATTATACCTATTTATGCATATACATGCAATAATGGTGAGTACATGCTACAAAATTTCTTCATTTACAAAGCATCAACATTGCTTGAGAATCATTTCTCCAAATATCTTTTTCATGAACCCGTGGTAAACTGCTAATCAGCTGGATATTTTAGCATAACATATTAAGTATTTATTCATCTGTTTACTCAATCTTAACTTCAGTTAAGAATGTGAACATGTGTTCCTTTTACGGATTGTATTATGTGCTTTTAAAAGTGATGAACAGTTAAATTTCTATGTATTGGCAAATAATATATATTGATAATTTATAAAGAGTATTTTTTAAGACATTGTGGGTATAGATTTTCAAGTCTATTTGTTAAAATATAAGGTAAGGTATTTCTTGCATCTTAAAACTAAAGCAATCTAGCATTTTATAAAAATTTCCGTTTTTAAATTGACATAAGTTTTTCACAGTGAATATCCATATAGTATTTATAAAAAATAACTGACCATGAATCAGTAAAGCTAAATATCCTTACTAATGAAAATGTAAATCTACAATTAAAGATCACATTCACGTAAAAGTATAATTCTATTTCAGTTACTCTGATTCAACTTTATATTTGTTTAGTGCAGTTGCCTCAGACAACTTTTTGAATAATATTTATTATTAACTTTTACATTGAGAAAATTCTCAATAAATAAATATCTGTTAATATTATTTTAAATATATTTATTAAATATGATAATATTTAATACTACCATCTGTTGTTCATCATGTCATGTTTTGATAATGATTTGAAATTACCTTTAAATAGTTTGCTTCTAAAAGTAGTTAACTAAATAGATTGCCAGGACATTTAGGATTGTAATATATGGTTATACTTCTTGAAATTATTTATTTCTGTATTTAAAAATGATTAAGTACTTAAATGAAGAC
>BGPR01002886.1:74129-114868 GCA_013235015.1 Araneus ventricosus
TCGTGCTTCGTTCAGTTGCGTATTGCTACACTGGAACGAAAAACGTGACTCCCAATGCGCGGTCATCCAATTCTATACCCAAAGCTCTGTGTGAGCCTAAAGGGGTCTATTCTGGTACCCCAGTTTGGTGGGAGTTGGGTTGGGTTCACGCACGTTAACGTGACGCAAAACCGGGTCTCAAATAGACACACTAACTTATCTTCTCTCAATGGCCTTGAAATATTCCGCACAAACATTATTATTTATTCTGGAATTCGTACACTTGAGATAAAAGATGAATTGTTTTTTTTGTTGTTGTTCGTTTTTTCTACTTTATTTCTGAAAAATAATCGGAGGAAAGTGCTTCTTCCTCTGCATATCCACAGAGAAGTAGTAGTCAGTGTGCATATCTAAATATGTTTGAAGATTCCCTTGGAATAAAAAATAATACATGGTGCAGCTTTGAAGACGTTGATTCAACATTTGGAAATGCACCATGAGAAATCTGTGAAAGTATAAAATGTGATAAATCTGTTTAGACCTGTGTTCTTTATCATAGACAATGACTATTAAGTCCATCTAGTCCTACTTAATCTAATTTTGATTAGTTTATATGATGAATTGCTATAATACATTTCTTTTTTAAATTTTTCTGAGTGATCATTTAGAACATGATGAAAGGAGAATCAAATTTCGCCACCCTCATTTCTAGCGCAATTTTTTCTTTTGACACGGCCTTTTTGAGTATCTCGTAGAACGTGTCACAGTTACAGTGTCATGGCGGTTTAGGTTTTAGTTTGTGAACGCCATTTGTATGTGCTCTGTGTTGGGCAGTTGTGTTTGATCTTGTGTACTTTTTATATAAATACAGTTTTAGTAATGAACCATGGTTTGCAACGAGGAGGTATATTCTTGGTTTCGGAACTTAAGAGGATCCAAACGTATAGAAGCTATGTGCTGCTTTTTAAACATGTGTTATCCATTAGAACTGCGATTTTATGGAACGTGCCTGGAGGATTTAGGGAGGAAGGATTTCTATGTTTTAAAAGACGACGAAATCAAAGCAAATGATCTTTTAGAAGTTTTAAAAATCAGGAACATTCATGATATGAACACTCGATGTAAACTCATCGTAACGTTAAGCCTACTTAATTCTACAAATACTATTTGTGCTAGGGAATTGTTCAAGGTTTTATCTGAGGAAATAAAAATTGAAATCTTAGCATCAATGGGAGTTCTTTCCGATTTTAAATTGTTAGAACACTATTTATTAGTACTAACGCTTGCTCAGCATCATCCTGCGTTTACCTTTGAGCAACAAACCTTTCTTATTAATCTGAGTCAAGCTTTGGAAACTTACATAACTGATTTGTGTCCGAAAGGAAAATGTGAGGTAGGAATCATTATTTACAAAATAACATGATCTCAACATTTTATTAACATTCGTACACATCAATATAACATAGCATGAGTCCATTGCTCTTTTTGTTGTTAATTTAGTTATTTTCTGCTTAGGGAATTTCAGAGTATAAATTAAATTTTAAAGAAATCGTTTGATTTAGAATTTCCTTTTCTAGTTAACTTTGTTTGTGTTTTTATACGAATCTACCTTTTCTTAAATGATTGAAAAATGCAGATTTCTAAGAAGTACTGGAACATCACTTTAATATGCTGTTCAAATTTAAATATTGTATTAAGCTATCAAAAATTATATGAAATAGGTATATTGTAATGAACTACATACCTGCTATCTATAGTTTTGTTTTTTAATTCCCATTCAATTGTTATGCTTTATTAAAACAAAAATACTAGAAAGTGTTTGGTTAAATTTGAAAAACAAAAATATTTTAGAAGTGAGGGAAATTCTGTAGTTATTTTATATATCTTTTGTAATTTATATACACATTCCATATATTTTTTATACATAAAAGTTGCTTCTGTATCATCAGAATTATTCTGTATGAAAAGTTGGTACCCCATAATCATGTTGGTTCCATTTCATGCTTTTGGCCACATTTAATACAAATTTATATATAAGATTAAAACTTGCTATGTACCTGTGTTGAAATTACTCATAATTAGGATTTTAAGGTACTGTAATCATAGAATGTAGTACATGCAATAAATACAGTGGTACAATGTTATGAAAAATGACTTTCTTAATTTGAACCTGCTAATATGTATATTTAAATGAACTGTGACTTCGGAAAATCATAAACACCTTATGCAATGATCAATTTCATTGTGTATTTAAGTAACAAAGGTACAGAAATGTTGAAAATTGAATATACTGTTGTATTATGTGAACATTTCTTAACTCTTTAAGTGTCCAGTTATTTTAACAGTTTTAAGATCTGAAAATTGCCTTTTAAGATGAATTAACCAAACTTTATTATTTCATTAAATCTCTGAAACCTGAAGAAAATTGTATCCTTCAAATCTTAAGAAAATATTCATAAAAATGAATCATCTGCTCTTGAACTGAATATGTGCAATGGAGTTTGGTACCTTAGAGGGTTAAAATATGAAACTAAATTATTTGATTTTGTCAAATTAAAAAGGAAAAAGATTCATTTGAAATTTTTGTATTGGTTTGTTTGTGAAAGATAGCTATGTGTAGGAATTTAGCTCCGGTAATGTAGTGGTAGCCTCAGCTTCGTAATTGAAGGTTGTAATAATTTTATTGAAGATTTGCCAGCACATCAGTGTTTCTGTCTGGTATGTGTTTTCTCTATTATTAGAGTTCAGGTGTTCTTAGTGTGGTCTAAAAGCTTGGAGAGTGAGTTACCAGCTTCGGTATTTTCCCTGTCATCTGACCATGGTTCAGATTCTGGCCATCCATCACAAAATAGCATTTGTGGCATTTCAAAATGTGATAGAAATCAAATGAACAAGCTTGTGAAGGAATTTTATATTTTGAAATGTTGCATTCATTTGCATTTTTTTTTTTTTTTTTTTATGACAGTCAGTCTCCATGTATAAGTAGTAAGTTTATATATAAAAGAATGGCGATAGAGGACATTTTCTGCCTTTTTAAACTACAGTTGGTAGGTATAGATTGGTTTGCCTGTAAAGAAAGAACTTAAGTAAATTTGGCAAATACAAATATTATTTATGAGAAATTGTGCATGAATATTTTAATTTCACTTATTCGTCTAAAGTTGCAATTCTTTAAATTAATACATGAAAAAAGTAGTAAAATATATACACTAAAACCTCTTTAAATGGCCACCCTTAACTATGATCCCTCTCAGGAGCTCCTTTTGTTTGACTTAGAATTTTTGGCCCATAGACTTAATGTTAAAATAACCTGTATTGAGGGATCCTTAACCCTGCGATTCCAATGATTAATTGGAACAGACGGATCTCAAAATATGGGAACTCCTAAGTTCCCCTTTCAAAGATAAAACAAACCCCCCCCCCCCCAAATATCTCAATGATAGCTGGCATTGTCCAAATTCGATTGTACCCCATGTTCCTCAAACCGAACTGGGTGAGTCACTCTAAGGAAGAAAGCTCATGCCATGGGTGTGAAATCAATAACACTTAACTAAAGTGTATGGAAATTTCACAGTGAAATTTGGATGTTTCAGACATGGATGCTGTCTTTTGCTTGAAGGGACATTCCTGTTTCGATAGAGTTAAACCCCTTTTAGCAACCAGGTTGGGTGCCTGTTCTATTTTAATGTAATACATGTCTTTTGTCCCTTTGACTTCGGGCCTTTCATTAAGTGAAAAAGGAGGAAAGAAGGAACAAAAAAGTCATTCACTCAAGATTAAAATTAATCGCTCCTTTCCCAATGTGAAGGGTACAACGGATGGGTACTATTCAAGAGTCCATTTGTGCCTATAAAGATTGCTACCATCTACCAAACTTTCAGTTCTATTACAGATTAAATAGTTAGAGATTTATTTTTCCAATTAAAAAGAGAAATTGTAAAAGTTGCCCCTGAAAATGCTGAAAGATCCAAACAAACCCAGATTTTCTCTTTTTAAATTAAGTACTTTTTTCCTTTAAATGGTTCTTATAAGTCACTTTACCCAGAAGAACTAATTACCTAGAGCTTGTTTAAATTCACACTTTATAATTCTAAACAGGAAATCCTTTTAGAGTGGCTACCCTTCTGAACGGCCAGTTTTCTTAGGAACGGAGGGCAGTCGCTTTCACTATATACCAAACAAACAAATAAATAAAAGCTGACTAAAAATTCATAGTAAAAGTCTAAAGTCAGCTAACTGCATATCTCATTGCAAAGTCGGCAATGCAGTGCTACATTGGTCCTCACCAACTGATGTATATCAAGTGAGCATGAATTTACTGCATTCCGAAATATTTCGAGAAAATATGTTTGTTATGTGATTTTACTCATGAATTCTAGATTTATGCTAGCTAGGTAATTTATATGGTGAAATCTTTATTAGGAATCTTACCTGCCAAGTTCTTATGTGCCTGGAAGAGTACCTTCTCATGGCATCCCTGAAAAAGTATTTTCTAATGTGCCCCACTCATATTGTCATACCCCACCCAGGTGTTCGGAATCTCAGCACAATCAAGGTATGTTTCTGTTGTTAAGTAACTGAAAAATTTGACTAACTATTAAATTAAAGAAGTTTCTATCTTGAAAACAAACTTTTAAATCGGTGAAATAAACTTTATAATGTATTGTGGTATTAATGTATTTATAATGTATTGTGGTATTAATGTATTGTGGCTTTAATGATGTATTGTGGTTTTGTTTTTTAATAATGTCTTACTTATTTTTTAATTATTTGGAGAAATTAACATTAAATGTAAGTTGTTCAATGATGTAGTGTTGTAAATAATTGTATAATATTTATTTTGGTGACTTGAATAATAATTTTTGGTATCCGTTGTGTTAAAAATCCAATATTGAAATTCTCCTCATAAAGTTTAGCTGCTTTAACATTGTTAACCTAGAAACAATCTTGAAAGAAAAGATATATTTCATGAGAGAAGCAACAAAATCTATTAAATCGAAATTGGCTTTAATTACACATTGGTTTGAAGTAGGGATGTAATGAATATTCGGTATTCGGCCCTTTTTCCGAATAGTAAACAGATATGCGGCCAAATATATTTAGGATAATGATTTTTTGGTAAAAGTTAAGTTTATGGTGCACAGCCATTCTTCTCCACTTAGGATTGCCAACTTTTTGACGCCAAGAGCAAGATGGTTTGGCGACGTGAGAACATTTGTTTTGGGTGAGCATTTTATTGTTGCCTTGTGGACGCAATACCTGCGGCATCTGAAGTGGGTTCCAAGCAAATTTTTTAAATAAAAAAAAAAAACCAATGGCTTTGCTTTCAGCAATGCAGAAAAATCGTATTTTCGCTTTTTCATTGAGTGTTAGGAATCTAGTTTTTTAAATTCCAAAAACGAGGATTTCCGCACGTAATGCCTGTGGTATTGAAAATGTGTTTTGGGCAATTTTTTTAAACTAAAAAAAAAAAAAAAAAATCATCGGCTTCACTTTCAGCAAAGCTGTATAATAGTAGCTTCGCTTTTTCATTGAATGTTATGAATCTAGGTTTTAAAATAAATTCCAAAAACGAGAATTTCAATTACAAACGATAAATTTCAAACAAAGTTTTATTCAAATTCAAAGAAATTGTAGATAGCACATACGTGACCAATAAAATCGCAACGCTGAAATGCAAAATAAAAATATAATGATTCCTGCGCAAACAAGAGAAATGTTCTGACTGCTCCAATTTGTCTTCTACTTGGAGGCAAGGAATTGGCGAGCTAAGCAGAGAAAAAGGGTTTTGCACCATAAACTTGACTTTAACCAATTTTTTAAAATCTGCTTTTAAATACACATTTAACAATGAATATTACAGAATTACATTTCAGTACATTTATTATCAAAAAATCTCCTAACATTTACCCAATTTTGAGTTGCTTAGGTGTATTTATAATTAAAGTTACGTATAATTTATCATTACAAAGCCTGAAATTATTATGCAAGAACAATAATTTTTCAGCGTTTTAAGGAGCGAGTCTGTTTTGTTTGTTTTCATATACGCATAATATCAACTAGGGATGCAGTGAATATTAAGTATGAGGCCAATTCGACCCTTTCTTGAATATCCTATCTGTCCAAGTGCTAAACGGATATTTGGCAGAAAAAATTCAGGATAAAATGTTTTAAAAAATGTTGTTTTAAATATATTTAATAAAGAAAATTGTAGAATTACATTACGGTATATTTACTATAAGATAATTTAACATTTAGCCAATTTTAAGATACATGGTGCATAAATATATTTAATAATGTTGCATATCATTTATAGAAGTCTGTTCCATATGGTTTCATATATATTACCAGCTTAAGAAAATAAATGGTCATTATATATTGCTTACAGGTGCTGAAAGATATTTTCTTGATAAATTTGCGAACCTTGGAAATTTTTTAAGATTTTTTTCCACCAATTAAGTGGAAACTCCATCCTACCTATCAGAATTTAAAAAAAAAAAAAAAAAATCAAAATAGGAATTTACTTCTAATAGTTTTAATTAATCCATTCAATTTTCTTCTGTGTTTGTTATTGTCATGTTCTGCAATGATGACTATTTTATTTTTTTGAAACAATCTCAAAATGAAGGAAGTTTCTCTTTTCTTATTATTGGTATTAAGGTTAATAAATTTAACCTAAATTATTACAAATATATACATAATAATATTTTTTAAAAAAATATGCAAATATTAAAAACTCAATTTTATTTTATCTTAAATGTTTTCATTTAAAATTTGAAAAATATTTCCTTTACAGTCAAAAGTGAAATGTTTTTTAAAATTTGATATTTGGTATTTGGCCAAATATATGGTTATTCGACCAAATCACTGTTCTTTACATCCCTAGTTTGAAGATCTTTCGTCATGAAAAATAAAATTACAAATTGAAATTAGATAACAAAAAATGAGAAGATTAGTAAAATAATATTGTGTTCTGTTAAAATTTTTAAAGGAAAGCATTTAAAGAAAACTCAGCCATTTGTATGCAATAATGCAAAATAACATGAAGATTTCATTTCTTTTCTAATAAATGTAGGCATTTTCCAATGTAGAAAATTTTGAGATTTGTAAGATTTAAGTCCTCTGAAAATGGAAATTTTGAGAATACACATTAATTGATTTATACCCTTAACACAGTTGCTGAATAACGGTTTTTCTCGTATTACTGGCATATTTGATAGATTTGCCTAGTATGTATATGAGAATGGTAATAGTTTTTGTATAGCTAGTGTTATGAAAAAAAGATTTTCATTGAATGAAAACATTTTGAATTATAGGAAGTTTTTAAAGGACACAGATGTAACCAAATAACATTGGACAATCTTAACTTTATTAATAACTAGCTGCCTTTGGTGACCAGCTTGATCGCCAGAAATAAAAATTTAACTGAATCTTGTATGCATTAATTTTATATTCATGGCTCCCTTAACAAAGTAGTTTTAAACTTCAAATTGCTATAGACATTTAACCTGCATACTTTTCGCAGCCTTGCATTTCTTCTGTTCCTTGTCTACATTAACGTAAAATATACTTTCGATTTCAACATTGAATTGGCGCGGCACATTTTACATCCCGCAGAATGCTAATTGGCTTAAAATACGCTCATAAAATGAATTGCAACATAGCAATGTTAATTTTTCAGTTTACTGGGTTATTTTATTATACACTTGCTATCTTGAGGACTTCCTTTACAGATTTCACAGGACAATTGATCAAATAAAAGAGAAAGTAAAATCCAGTCAGATATTTTCTTTGCTTTCAATAATGGAAGAGCAATTATATATTTGTTAAAACAATGAAAACGTTTTGAAAAGTGTTGCAACAATGAAAAGTATTGTTGTAAATTATGCCAAAATTTTTTTTTAATTTATTAAAATTAGAATAAAAAAATTGTACAACAACTTAATTTGTATCATTGCAAAGGTAATTTTTTGCACTTTCAAGTGGTGTAAAAATAATTTTTGTGCTTTAATATGGTCGGAAGTTATTAAGAAAAATCGCCGAAATTTTGCTTAATTTTTAAGTAATTAAAATTTCAAAAAATGGCTCTAAGGTACCCATTCCGACTTTCCAAGGTATATTTGGGCCAAATTTCGTAGCTCTAGGTTCAGCAGTATGCCCTGTAGAGTGCCGACACACGGATGCACACACATTCTCCTTTATTATTAGTAGAGATATTTTAGAAATGTGGTCTTATATTAATTTAATTAATTCTTCAAATAATGTTTCGCTTCCTGTGTAAAAATCTGATTATATTAACAAAAGTTCTTCAATTGAAAGGTCTACCTATAATTTTTTTTTTTGGGTAGATTTTTATAGGAAGTCTACCTATTGTAATGGTTCTCGTGACACGACTTCCAGAAAACTTCTGCAGATCTTCACCGATCATGACCCCTAGAACCCAAAACCATCCTTCGTTAAAAAGTTTATAGTTATATATGTATAACGCTTTTTCCCATGTTATCTTGTGAATACGATAACTGAAGTAATTTTGATTTAAATGTAACCAGCGTGGGATATGTTGTAAGGATAACGAAAATCTCGGTCGAGTTCGTAGATGGACTGTCCAACTCAAAGGGGGTGGAAATTTCCACCACTACCCCTAATTCCTTTACAATTGCAAATAGAAAGAAAATTAAAATTAGGCGAATTATCACCTTATCATTTCAAACAATTTTTGAATTTAAACTTTTTCGATAGCTGTAATTGCTTAGAAGTTATGAACTGAAAAGTGATTTTCCTTCCCTTCTCCTCCTCTGCCCCCAACTTAAATCACCTTTCAACCTATGCATGTTGCCCCTTGTTGGAAAGCTCTTGTCATTTGCAGTCTCTTCTATCCGTTTTCATTCTTTCAGCTCTAATCCTTATGAAAATAGAGGGTGAAATGTTCTTTTCCGTATTATTATTAATAGAGATGTATACATGTGTAACACTTTTGCCCATGCTATCTTGTGAACGCGCTAACTAGAGTAATTTTGATTGGATTTTAACCGGCGAGGGATATGTTGTAAGAATAGTGAAAATCTCGGCTGAGTTTGTAGATGGGCTATGCAGCTCAAAGGGTGTGGAAATGAAGGGTGTTGAAAAGTTAATTTCTTCATAATTCCCTTACAATTGAAGGTAGGAAGAAGATTCAAATTAGATGAATCATGACTTATCATGACTTTTGTATTGAAACTTTGTTGATAGCTGTAATTGCTTAGAAGTTATAAGCTAAAAAGTCATTTTCAATCCCTTGCCCCAAATTATCATTTCCCCATAGCTCTGTTATGACTAAAGGTAGGGAAAAAAAATTCAATTAGGTGAATTATCACCATATCATAGCAAACAACTTTTATATTAAAAGCTTTTTTGACAGCTGGATTTGCTTAGAAGTTATGAGCTGAAAAGCGATATTCAATGCCCCCTTCCCCAATTTATCTTTTCCCCAAAGCTCCTTTACGATTGAAGATAGAAAATTTCAATTAGAGGAAGTACCACATCATATTAAACTACTTTTATATTGAAAGTTCTTGACAGCAAGAATTGCTTAAAAGTTATGAGCTGAAAACTAATTTTTACCCCTCCCCTCCAACTTGGAGTGCGTTTTAACCTATGCTTGTGATACTTTGTTAAAAACCTCCCATCAGCCACATTTACTTCCGCTTTTTATACAGTAAACAAGCTTTGCTCCGGAATAAAATGCTTTCATGTCTAATATTTTTTATGTAAAAACTACTATTGTATAAAAATTATAATACACAAATTCCTCTTCTGATCTGAAACGTTTTTAATTAAAATTAGAATATGAATTGAACCAGACAATTTTGAAAAACAGCCGTTAGCTAATTTTCTCCGTAAATTATTTTTTGTTATATAGTTACTTCAAATTTTACTAACAATTTCTAAAGTAAAAGAAAGGTTTTAATGAATATTTTGAAACAATTAAATTAAATAGTTAATTTTCCATCAATTTAAAGTGTGAAAATAAATCAAATCAATAGTTGTTCCTGATATAAATTGTTAATCGTCTACTTTTAAAATTTTCTTTTAGCATTCGTCCAGAATGCTGTTAATGTTTTCTGGCAGCAGTTCTTCGTATTCTTGTTTCTCAACAATAAAGAATACTGTTATGAATTCTGTTTAAAATTAATTTTGAAAAAATTATTAAAATGAGAGAAACAAATTGTATGGAAATGAAATTTTCGTCACTGAAAAGCTAATTTTTAAAAATTTTATGTTGTGTAAAAATAGTTTCGTGAGATAATATTTTCCAAAGATATCGCGGAAAAATGCATTGCTTCATTTTTAATTAACTAAAATTTTGAGCTTTGAAAAGTTGAAAGTGATCTTCCTCTTTTCTTAAACAAAAAGTGTGCAAATTTTGTTTAAAATCAGTCCATTGGTTTAGGAGGAGAGGTGAAACATGCATACATAGCCACAATGACTTTTATTTATATTAAGATAAATCCAAACTATTGCTGACATATACTATGAGCCATAAAGATGGTTTTAGTGAAGATTTTGTCACAATTAATTAAATATTTAATTTAATGGTCAATTTGATAATTAGTTAATTTGACAGATTACTTTAATTTGATATTTAATTAAACATGTTGGCACCAAGATTTGTTTAATAAATGTAATAAGAATTAGCCAAAAGAGATATTTAATTAATAGTTCCCTTTTTCCTTATTGATATTGAAAAATAGCTCATTAACTTTAAAATTGTTTTTGGGTTTTCTGCCTGACTATTTGCTTTTAACTGTGGATGGAGATTTAAATTCACTGTTCAAAATTTCTGCATTCATATCCTATGCTTTAAACACACATATTTATTTTTCCACTCACAATGTTTAATAATTTTTATTCTCTTATGTGTTTAGAATTTAAGTGACTATTATCTCTGTAACTAGGGAGTTCTCTAAATGAGCTCATTTTAGGAGTGTTTACACGTTTCATGTCATGTGATTTTAGCATATGATAAAGTAATGTTCTCACAATTATATAGTAACCTAGATTAAATAAACTAATTTTTAAATCTAAAGTCGTTCTTCATTCATGTCAATTTCTTGCTACTGTTTCAGATAGGCTGGCTTAATGTTATCTAGGGGATATTTACACTGCTGGAATGTTAATTTCTGTATGACTTCCTGCCTGTTGAATGATTATGTGTTGGGATATGAAAAAAATTTGAGAAATTTACTGACCAATAAATCTAGCTTTTGATAATGTTTGGCAATTCAAAATTATATTAATGAAAAACAGAATTGAAATAAAACTGCCCAAACTTTTAATTTTCAGTTTGAACTGGTGATAAGGATACTCATCCACTTTCTCATTAACAGACAGTATAAACAATGAATTTTCTTTATTTGGCGGATTGACATCAGAATTTCTCTATTGCAACCAAATTTCTCTCTCGCCCCCATTCACTGGCATAAATCTGTATGCTAGTTTGGACATGATCTTGAAAGCCAAGCATATGGTAACCCTAGGTCTACCCCTCTGCCCATTTTACACTTTATGTATTTTGTGATTTCTAAAAGACTTTTCCTTCTAAGTTTCAGTCATTTAATAAATTTGCAAGGAAAAAAATTATATTTTTATTGATTTTAGCAGAATAGCATATATTGTAGAATTTACTTATCAAAGTCAGTTTGTTTTATCTTTTGAGAACAGAAAGTGTGTTTAGTGTTCCATTTTTATTATTTTGTAAAATTCCATGTATTTGTATAATTTTAATAGCTTGCTATATTGTAGATATTAAATTAATGATCTGGTGTTTTAATTAAGTTTTTTGTGTAAAAACTTTTTGATTAAAATAAAACTAAATATTTTACAGCTCAGATTACCAGTCTAAAAGTGAAGCCACCACATAAGAAGACATGTTTACGAATTAGGGTAAGTTCCTGAAGTTTTCCAACGAGTTTTCAGATGTGTGGATAGGACGTTTGTGTATACTTTAATCATATTATTATTTATTTTTCATGAAGGTTGCTTGGGGAAACAATAAAGTTACAGATGCCTTTAAAACGCCTCATGATCTGCTTGTCTTCCATCAAAAGGTTTGTAGTATTTTTAAGTAAGATTGGTATTTCAGGATCTTAATCTGTCTATTTTGTTGTTTTAGATGTCATTAATAGTTTGTTATTCTCTTAAATATGGAGAAGAGGTTCTGAAACTTATGCAAATGGAAGAATTCACTTATCCATTTTAATTCTTCTAAAGAATGTTTTAAAAAGTGTGATCCGAGTGATATTATTAATGCATATTGTGGCAAAATTGATTCATTTTATATGATTTGTATTTATTATCACAATCTTGGAAAAAGGATGATAACTGGTAATTATTGATCCAGATTCCAGTTAAAAACAATTAACATTTATGCATAATTTTCCTGCCTATGGCTGTAAGTCTATTGTGCCGTTTTTAAGTTTAACATTAATTTTCAAAGTGTTGTGAAATTTATCTCTTGTATACATTTTGTTTTTTTGGAATTTAAATTAGCTTTATTTATTAAATTTGAGTTAATTTTCAGTTGTAATAATTTTCTTTTTATGGTTCTCTATATAAAAATCTGCTTATCAATTTTTTTATCCACATATATCATGCATATGTTCCGCTAAAGATTTTATTATCTATAAATGCAAATGCACAAAGGGTGTACAACACTTTATTATATCCACAGCTGTTATGAGAAGATCGATTTATTTTTATCTTTTTGCATATCATGATATCATTTATGTATAGATAAACACTACGAGATGCCGTTATCCTTTTGTGTATATCTTGAGTGTAGCAATTAACTTCTAAATTTTCATCCTAGATATACGTGTGGGATTTACTTTGACTTTTATTTCAATAAGGTTGTGTTAAGGCATGGCATGAAAATTATATTTTAGCCTTTTTTATATATACCAGGGGGCTCTGCCCCTGCTCGCTGAAACTCGCCAACCCCCAGGAGGATTGTGCTGCAATCCTTTGGGTGTTTGCTATGCAAATCCTGCTCGCTACAATGAAGACAATGGGTGTCCTAGCACAGTTGTTATAAAATCTTTAAATATATATATAACACATCCTGCTCGCTCCGCTCACCAACACCCAAGAATCACATGATTCTTTCAGGATCACTGTGCGATACCAGCTCACTTCGCTCGCTTGTACAGTTATCTGTTTCTACTAGTATTAGGAAATTATAAAAGTAAACATTAATTACTAAAAGTACGTTTATATTATTTGAAATTGCATGAACTCCTAAAATTAATTTTTCATCAGTTTCTACAATTAAAATCTTCTGGTAGCGCAGATATATATGTAAATGTTAGAAAGAAATTTGAAAGGTAATATTTATAATTCAAAGATGATTAAAAATCAAAATTACTAGGGGGTTACACCCCTACTCGCTCAGCTCGTCAACCCCCAAAAATCATGTTGATTTTACGTGATCCCAGCTCGCTTCGCTCGCTCGCTGTACAGTCATGTGTGCCTGCTAGTAATAGGAAATTATAAATACATTAATTGCTAAAAGTAAATTTAAATTAATTGAATAACAGGAAGTTCTAACTAAATTCTTTTTTAAAAAAACTAAAACTAAACTTTCAATTACTAAAAACTAAAAATCAATTTATAAAATTTTGCCTTTATGCCATATATATGTAAATGTTAGAAAGAAATTTCAATGCTAAAATGTATGATAAGATGTTTATTATTTTCATATTTATTTTAATTCATTCATTTCATATTTATTTTAATTCATTTCATTTTATTTTAATTATTTTCATCAATCTGAAATCAGGCACTTAAAACTTCTTGGTACGCACAATTGAATGTTTTTTCAACAGTTTCATTAGCCCTAACTTCATTCCAACAAACTTCTAAATGTTCACACTTCTCAATGAATTGCTGCTCAGAAAATCTTCGCCACATGTATGCACACTCTCTGTAATAAGAGAGTGTGCATAAGCCAAGAAAGATATAACTTTTCTCGCTAGGTAGCTATTTATATGTTAAAACCTCAGAAAATTTGAGTTTTTGAAAGATGAATTAACCCATTTCGCAAACTTTGAGCTTAAAAAGGACACTTTAAACTGACAAATGGCTTTAAATATGTTCCGATTCACTATTCAAAATTATAACCCATAATAATTATTTACTTTTACCTTCATAAAATTAACAAAATAGCCTTTTTTCAAATTTTTTAAAAAATTTCTAAAATTCTTGCTTTTGACACCAAAATTTCAAACATGCTTTCTTTTCCTCGCAGAAATAATGATAGGAAACTTCATTCCATACACAAAAACGCTTGACTCTATTTTGATCATTCCGATTTGATCATCTTAGGAAAAATTCAACAGTTTCAGTTGTTCAACAGTTCTCTTTTTTGATGATTTCAATTTATAATTGAAACTGCCCGACTTAAACTAAATTTGCCGAATCGATTGTAAACAAAACAAAGTTGTGAGCTGATGCCAAACAGTGATTATGAAATTCAGCCTGATTTTGCGTCCACATAAGCGTTTTATTTATAAAGATTTTCATCAATCAGAAATCAGTCATTTAAAACTTCTTGGCATAACTTTTGACTATTTCTTCAACAGTTTATTTTAAGATAACTTCATTCCACCAAAATTTTAAGTTTAAAACTGATAAGATAGCCTTTTCCAAATCTTCAAAATAAATTTTTAAAAATTGCTTTTTGCACCAAAATTTCAAATATGCCCTCTATACAATGAAATGCAATTCAGAAAAGCTTCCCCACATGCATACATGCTTATTCCAATAATTATTGAGTCAAGAAAGATATAGTGTTTTTCTCAGTGTAGTCATTTGTGTTTTAAATCTGGAAAATTCTAGTTTTCGTAGAATGATATAACCCATTTCGCAATCTTTGAGGGTAAAAAAAGACAGTTTAGCAGACATGACACAGGCTTGGAACAAAAAAAGCTGAACTTCATAAATGTGAATCGTGTCAAACATAAATACCGAAAAGTAAAATAAGTGTAATTAATCTAACAATAAAATTAATAAATTTATACAAAAAGTGCTTAAGATATTAAAAATATTGTAGAATTATTATATAATAAAAAATTAAGAATGATAAAATCTGATGCCAAAAAAGCGGAAATCCGCGTTTCCGCGGAAATGTGTCATGTCTGGTTTAGAGAAGAAAAAAGTGGCTTGAGACGCATGTTCATATTAACTATTCAAAATTAAAACCCATGATAATTATTTACTTTCATCCTTTTATAATTGATAAGGTAGGTTTTTTTTTTTTTTTTTTTTTTTTTTTTTTTTTAAAAAATTTCCAAAATCCCTGCTTTTTACAACAAAATTTTAAACATTCCCACTTTTCATTTAAATATTGTCCAGGAAAGCTCTCTCACTTGTATACATGCTTATTCCAATAATTATTTAGTCAAGAAAGATATAGTGTTTTTCTCGGTTTAGTCATATGTGTTTTAAATCTCAGAAAATTCTAGTTGTCGCAGAATGATGTAACCCATCTTGCAACCTTTTAGCTCAAAAAGGACAGTTTAAAGAAAATAATGGCTTGAAACATATTCATATTAACTATTCAAAATTAAAAGCTATAATAATTATTTGCTTTTAGCTTTTTAAAATTGATAAGATAGGTTTTTTTCAAAATTCACAAAATTGTTGCCTTTTTAACCAAAATTTTAAATATGCACTCTTTTTTTATGAAATATTACACAGAAAAGCTTTCCTACTTGTATACATGCTTATTGCAACAATTATTTAGTCAAGAAAGGTATCTAGTGTTTTTCTCAGTGTAGTCATTTGTGTTTTAAATCTCAGAAAATTCTTGATCGTCTCTTGTCGTAGAATGATGTAATCCATCTTGCAACCTTTTAGCTAAAAAAGGACAGTTTAAAGAAAATAGAAACATGTTCATATTAACTATTCAAAATTAAAACCCATAATAATTATTGACCCTTAGCATTTTATAATTGATTTGATACCCTTTTTCGAAATTTTCAAACATCGTTCTTTCTTTCAAAATCTTAAACATACACTTTTTTAAACGAAATGTTGCCTCTGCACATGTAAACACACTCCCTCCAATGATTATTAAGTGAAGGAAGGTATTCTAGTTTTCTCTGGTTAGATGGAACTCTGAACATTTGAGCTATCAAGAGATGAATAAACCAATTTTTCAGAAACTTTTAGCTGAAAAGGATGTTCAGTATTAAGCACACATTCATTCATTTGTCTAAACTGTACAACTCAAACTTATTTAATTCAAACGATCTAAACTCAAAAAAAAAAAAAAAAAAAAATTGCTGTTTCCGACTTCAAAACAATTCAAGAATCTCAGCGTCAGGGTTGAGATTGGTAAACAAACTTATTGTTGCCAACGGGGAAAAAGAAATAATGGTCCTTTTTGCACCATGCATAAGCATTTTATATAATATAGATGAGTATAATATAATAGAACTATGCAAGACTTTTTTAATAGTTGTTTTACGTGTTTGTGCGTAGCACAACTGAATTCTATCTCAAATAAAGCAATTATCTGGAAATCTGGCAATTCTCTTTTCATGGGAGTAGTACTGTAAAAGTACTTAGAATTTGAGAGTAGTATTGTGTGAAAAGCAATATACTGGACGCTTATTTATTAATTACAGTTTGACTGTTGTGGGTATAATGGCTGTAATATAATAATTTTCAATACTTTTTTTAATATTAAAGGACAGCAGAGATGGATACTGAATGAAATGAAATTGTATTCAGTGCACTACAAGATCTGTAAATTGCTGTGGTTGATCATACACCGTGCTGTTATAGTACTTTATTCTTTGTTTTTATTGTGTGTAGTGTATAAAATTCTTGACATTTTTTCCCCTTCCATAATACTGATGTTTTTTTGTCTTTGTTTAGTTGGTCCAGTTATTTCCAATTGAAGCAAAGAAGAACAATCAAGACAAATGTATACCACCCCTTCCTCGTAAGTATTCCTTTATCACTTTTGTTTTTAGTGTTTTTATACATTTGTTCAAATAGCATTCAACATTTGTGGGGGGGGGATTGAATATAGCACAATAGTTTGTAAACATATTTTGTTGAGTGTTTTTTTTTTATTTATTTGTGCATTTATTTCTATCCTCTTTTGCAGATGTAATTGGAACTTGGAATAAACAAAATAATATTACAGACTGTGTAGCAAATGCTGCAACAGAATACATTCAGTAAGTAAAACTCTGTTTTTATTGAATGGAGCATTTATATGTTAAGATATGTTTTCAATGTACCTGTGAACATTCAGAAGTGAACTAAATTTAATATAAAAAAAAGCCTACAATTTTGACGTCATTAGACCCTCACCCACTCCTGTTAAATAGAAAAAAAAGTTACTTTTTATGCATCTGATGATCTGCCAGGTCAAGTCAAAGTTTCTATGTTAAGCCTACAAATGAAAAATTCATCGTCATCTAACATAGTCATTAACCACTTAACAGTTTTTTTAACCAACAGCATAGCTTAGTGGATTGTTGGCAGGAGTTCTTAATCCATGTTTAAAGTTAGTGTAGATAATTCTTCAGATAAAATATGCTAACCAATTTGACTATTTTTATGTTTCCAAAACATAGAAGACCTAGACTTAGATGGAGAATAAACCAAGTGAAATCTACAGCTTGCTAACATAGAGCTGATAGTCACCAGTGAATGCGTGTGTCTAGTTGAATCAGCATCAGGCCATGTGAAAACTAGGGGATTTATGGCCAGCATTGTAAGGTCTTGCACTTTAAAGCTGATTGAAGCCATTACCGTTACAGGCTGTGTTTCCTGAATAAAAGGTCATATTGAAAGTATTCCCAATCTATCCTGAGTTTGAGGAATTAACAGCAACATTTTAGTGTTCATAATCTTTTATTGTTTCATCCTAATCCTGGTGAAAAGTGGCAATTTCCTCTGCTGCATCTTGGATTTTGAAGAGGCAATTGATAATAGCAAATGAAAAGTTTCTAAAAAAAACCTTTTTGGATAGAATTCAACTAATTTTATGGGAATGTGACCCTTGCATTCATCAAAATAAATCAAATCATAAATTGATGTAAGCAGTGGAGCTAGTAGAAGACAAAACCTTCCAACAGTTTACCGAATGTCAGCCCTTTTTTTGTTTTAAATCGACTAATGGACCGATGACTTAAGAACGACATATTGTTGTAAGCAAAGAAACTTAAAGTGCAGATATTACCTGTTACCAGTTCATTTTGTAATCCTTTGTTGTATTCACTTTCATACACTAAGGTACCCATGGGTGGGGAAATGGGATGATATATTGTGATCTTCAAGTTGATGTAAGTTTGACAGAGTGGACACATTATTATATAACTTCAGTTCTAATAGCATTTTTCATGGAAGTGGCCAACTCTTTGACCAGCACGCTGTTAATGCTTTCCTAAAAATTGTACAGTATAATTTTTTTCTTTAAAGTTCTATGAAGTGAAGTCCAGTGAAAGAAAGATGACTGATAGTTCAAACGTAAACATTATCAAAGGTAAAGTAAGTACCTTTAAAAAACTTAACCTATTCAAGGTAAAGTATCACTTTTGCTACACTGTAATGTACAAAAATTTCTGTCTGTTCTTTCGACATATGTAGAAATAGGGGCTTCATATTCAAATTTCAATGTTTGTATGAGGAATTGAATAAAATTTTACGTGTTTGGAAAGTGGCATGTGTCAGTGAGAAGTTTGTATGAGAAATGATAAACAGTTGGAAGAAATATGGGCAGGTACAGTATCTGTAAAGATCTAAAAATAAGGAGCCAAAAGCACCATGTCAAGAATCTGGAGATGGTTTTAAAAAACCCATGCAGACAACTAAGGCAAGGTCGTAAATGTATCAAAACAGACTTTGAAGATCATTATTTGGCAAAGATTGCTAAAAGAAACAAATAAATGACAACTTGGATTTCAAAGAAGCTATCAACTAATCAGGTATATCATGAATAACAGACTTTATAAAAGAGGGCTGTTTGCAGTGAAGCTCATGATTTGTCTACTACTAACTCAGTCTCTGAAATGGTGCATAGATCAGTTTACCACTGACTGGAGTTGAGTTCACTATACTACTAAATCCTGATTTTGTTTGGAGAGTGGTTCCAGATGCATTACAATCTGTGTGTTGAGAGCGAAACACTTGCAATAGATCTGAAAGCATTCGTTAAAGGCATTGGCACAAAGATGATGGGTTGTGATGTGGGTGGGCATCGTTTTGAAAAGCTACGCTCACTTACACGATTTGCCATTGCAATTATGAAAGCTGAAATATAGAGACTGGAGGCTCTTGGTTCATCTCTCATGTCAAGTTGTTAGGATTGCAGTTGGTAATAACTAATAATGGTGGATAATACCCATCATCTACACCAGTGGCTAATCATCTTGAGGGCAGATAAATCCACCGAACAGAGTAACCTGCATATTTTCTGAATTTATATCCAATAGAACATGTAGAATGCCGACTTGCTTCTGTGCAGCCCCTATCAAGCAACGTCCAGGAGCTATTCAAGACACTATTCATTGTGCATACTTTGTTACCATTAGCACTAATGGACAATCGAATGGAAAATCTCTGTAAAATTTGCATTTTGGTCAGAGGAGACCACACATCTTTAAGACTTTTTAGATATGTAAAATGTCTTTATATCATATTTCCTATGTTTTTGTTTAAATTTAGTTATTTCAAAAATTGTTATTTGGATTTTGAAGATATGCCGTGCATGACAAAATAAAGATCTTTTGAGAGTTACATACAGTAAAACCCTGGGAATCCAAACTAATTGGGACTGACCTCTATTCAGATTCTGGAGAATTCAGATTATTCGGTAGAATACTCTTGGTATACCAAATGCAGTAGAGTAGCAGTTCCCAACCTTTTTGGTTGTGCAGACCAACTGTTGTTTAAAAAATATTTTAAGGCCCACTAACTAAATATACAAATAAGAATTATATATATATAATATTGTTTGCATGTATATGTCAGTAATTAGTTAAGCTTACTGTAAAAGGAATAAAAATATATTGTTTTATAAAGCAAAAAAACGAGTGACTACTCTTCAAGCTCCCCTGACCTTGACTAGTGTTCCGTGGTCCGCTATCCGAAGGCCGCAGGTTGTGAACCGATGCAGTAGAGTATTGACTCTGGGAAAGCGTATGGAAAAGGCATGCAGCGATTTGCTTGGTACAGTGGCAAACAAGTTGAACGTAAAAAGAAGATATCAGAGTTTGTTTCTACCAATTAAGGTGCTGCACTCATTCTTGAAGACCACTTCAAATACTTCTTTTAAGTTAGGAATAAACATTAACTTTTGTTTCTGATTCGTAATTGTTATTTTTCCTACATTTTTCCGTAAAAAATTTTTTGGAAAATTTTAAAAAGGTGTTCGGAGTATCTGGAATTTCAGATTTCCAGGGTTCTTTTGTATTCTTAACTGCAAAATTATTGAAATTACATGCGTGCTTATGTTTGTTTCTTTTTATTTTTTCCACCATTGTATAATTCTGTTTTACACTGGTGGGAATGATATAAAATATTTATTTTCAGGTGGTTAATTTTTCCTTCTTTTTCAATTTTAGGCAATTAAATTCTCGTCTACCAAGTTACATTATAGAAACTGAGTTTTTTAGAAACTTCTTCATGCCTTCGTATCCAAATAGAGCTGCACTTACCAGGAACAGTAGAATTGCAGATAATGGGTCGATGGATGTGCCTCAAAGGAACTCCCGTTTGCGTTCTTTAACAATTTATAATTCACGAATGTCTGATAATTCCCCTAGGCATCATCCTGAAAATAGGCAAAAAATTGTGCCTATTACTCATAGAAAACAATATGAAAATGGGTAGGTATTTGCTTTAATTTTTATTTTATGATTTTCTTTAGTAACTTGTAATGTATTTATACTATCTAGTGAAGATGTCATATAAAAGTAGCAAGATAAGATGTCTACCTTTCTCATGTTATTAACATTTAATTCTTATTAAAAGTTACGTTAAATATTATTATTATTGCTTCCTTCCTGTTTGGTTGAGTCTGAGAATGCAGTATTTCTGTTGTGGATTTGAATGCTGTAAGAATTGATGAAATAGCATTCTTCTTATTGAGAACAAGTTGTATTTATTCAAATGGCCATTTAATAGTGTATCTTTGATTCAATGAAATTTATTTCTAAAATTGTTACTGAATGTATGTTAATTGAATCAAAATATAAAGTGAAGTGAAATATTTATCTTTTCATTTATAATTATTATTTAAATTGATTATTTAAATTTTTATTGCAGAAGTAATATATGTTCAAGGCCATCCCCTATGAACTCGCCCATTGAATCCCCCCTTTCTTCACCATATGCATCTCCTTTGAATTCTGAAACAAATTCCCGAGCTCCATCTCCGTGGAATATTCCACCTTCGAATCTGGGTTGTATTGCAAACAATTCCTGTAATACCTGCCCTGAGTCACCAGGCATGGAGAAAATTCAGCCAAAGGAAATTGCAGATCAATGGGATTCGTTTCAAAATTACAAATTAGAAGAGGTTAGTTTTTTTCTTCTTTAGTGTTATTGAAATAAAATTGCATAGTAATGGTAAATTTTATATTGGAATCTATATTGAAGTAACATTCTTACATTTAACTTGATAAGTTTCAAAAATTACTCTGTTTAGACCAGCATTTATTTTTGTAGCTTCAAGCCATGCCTGTCCAAGAACTGGAAGCCTTAGGCATTATCAAGGATACAGGAGCAAAATTAGCAAAGGATCCTGATTGTAAAAGGTATTGTTTTTTTTTTTTTTTTCCCTGTGTCCAATTATTTTCTGGAATATTGCTATTTGGCTTATTGTATGTACTTATTACTCACTAGTCATCTTTGATGACTAGCTGATTCTTTGGATTAGTTGCAAAAAAATCCATTTAAACTTTTTATACATAACTATGTCTAAATGTTCGTGTATATAAAATATGTTTAAACTTCAAATTTTGGTAGAAATTTAACACATACTATTTTAAAAGCCTTATATTATTACCGAATTATGTACCTCCTTGATTACTACGTAAAATATGAACTTTAGTTTAAAACGGGAAGTGTTTAAACTTCAATTAATTCAGTAATATTCTTGCCGAGTCCAAACATGTTCATCAAAAATTTAAGTCTGGCAAGTGGGATCATACAGCATTGATGTCTTATGTGTACTACCAATTATATTTCATGATTTGCATAATATCTCTTTCTATGGATTTTTCTTTACTGATTCAATACAAACTTGAGTGTACAGAGTAGGAGAGCAAAACATCAAGCTAAAAGAGCAATGATACTCCATTCATCCATTTATATCAGTGGTGCATAAACTGTGAATCGCTAAATTCTAAGAAATTTATTTGATAATTAAAAAATATAAGGTTTTTCTTCAAAAAATGTGGTTGTGACACAATTTTTTTTGAAAAATTTACACCAAGTGGGGGGGGGTGGTCAGAAATGAAAATATTTTGCACAATACTGATTTATATTACAGGAAAAAAACAGCAGTGTGCTTAAAAATGGCAAACTTTAATAATTTTTCATCATTGCTTACTTCTGATGTTAAACCTTAACTGTAATTACCACAGATAAAAAAAATTATTAAAAGCTTGGATTAACCCTTTTAGTCCCAGTGATGCTATTTTTGTGAATCATAATTTTTTGGGGGGTGGGGGCATCTAAACCTGCCTTTGATACCAAATGGACATCATTAAATTCTTCGCATTTTCCTCTTTTCAAATATATTTTTTATTCTTAACAATAAGTGGCTGCACTATCGATTTTATCTATTCAAAAATTACCTTTTTGATCTTCACTTTTTTTCAGCAAAAATGTCAAAATAAAAATTAATTTTAGCATAATTTAAATGAAATTACTGGTACAATTTCATACATGCCAATTGCTACGGATTCTCTGTAGTTACTACGGATAGGGTTAAAATTTCTACATAAACAAGTTTTTCCCCTTTCGTGCAGTCGTTTTATTAATCAAGTGCAATTTTTATGTGTGCCTGAGATAACATTTACTTTTTACTTTCTCGTATATGAAGTTTACAAAAAGAAAGTATTGTAATCGTCAAAAAATTAGAACTCGAGATTTTGACGAATCTGCACGTTTTAGACCTCCCTGAGTCTGAAAAACACAATTTTGGAATTATGTCTTTGTGTGTGTCTGTCTGTGAACACGATGACTCAAAAACTATTAGAGCTACGGGGATGAAATTTGGTATGTGGTCTTTAAATATAATTTGTAGGTTTCTATCAAATTTTGGACAAAATCCGTCAACAGGAAGTCTGTTTGTATGTTCGAGGTCATGCGAACGCTATAACTCAAAAACTTGAAAAGCCAGATGGATAACATTTTATACACAGTTTTATCGTCATGAATGTAGGTCGGTATAAAATTTTGGGCCAAATCCGCCAAAGGGTTGACTGTCTGTCGGTCCGTATAATTTACTTTTGAAGAGAATCCGGTATCTGCATGCGCATGCATACTGGTTACTGCTGTTCCCGTAAAACGGTCTATCTTGGCTCACTGCCAAATTCTTCTCGAATAAAAATGAATTAATTATGAAGTGTTTTCTTTTAATTTTTCTTTCACGCCAAAACATTTTCTCAATAAGAGTTGCATATTTGATTTGCGGTTAGTTATATTTTGTATATTTCGTAATGCATTTTTTTCTGAGTGGATTTTGCATTATTTTTACTCTGACAGAACGAAAGTAGTTGTTAAAAGTAAAGTTATAAAGTAACAAACCAAAATTAGTGTCAACTGATTCATCAGTTCTGTTCTTCGTGCTTTTTTAATTTCTTAAGCACTCTGCCAATGTGCATGATATTTTCAACTACAACTATTGGTAGTAAATTTGTAACAATCAGATCGGAGATATTGCTGGCAAGCTAAAAGGCTGCTTAGATGTGTGCAAATCTTTTAGTAACTTACATTAGATAATTGAAATTTGGTATGTGGTCTTCTAATTTATACACGCGGTGGGAAGGGAAACAGCACCTTTTTGGGGAAGTATACGAGAAAGTTTAGGGGAGGCCACTCCTGCTGGTTTCTCCCAGTATCATGTTTAAATTTTTTAATCCTGGAGTATTAGCTTTTTAAAAATTTTTATTCTTAGACATTAAATCTCGATGGTAGAAATCATTCCTAGTAAATTTATTAATTCTACTATTTACTATAACATTAGATATCTTGGAAAATGTAAATAAAGTTCAGAAGATATTTATTCGATCTTTTATTAATATTAAGTATTGATCATTATTTTGTATAATGCATTCTTTTGGAGTGTACAGGTTTCTTGGATTACAATGTAGTAATTTTCAGATTTTTTCTACATTTCATGTTTTTGAAAAATGTGAATTATTTCAAATTCTTCCAATAATAGTGATATTTGATCAAATAATAAAATAAATATAAGATTTTTTTTAAATTTAAATTTATGATTAATTAAAATCTCATGAAATATATAAATCATAAATTCAAAATTTTGACACTAGTTTGTTTTCGTGTGTGTATGTGCGTCTGCCACCCTTGTAGACCTTTTGCTACAGACAGCCTCCTTTCTAATGTTGGCATGTATGCAATTTCATTCTTATTGTTTTTAAATATGTTAAAATATTTTATTTCAGCTGTTTTTTTTGGGGGGTGGGGTATATTTTTAAAAAATGGGGTTTTTTTATGTTCTGTAAGTTTCTTTTCTTAAACCCGAAAATGGGTAATTCTATGCTTGGACTGAAAGGGTTAAGCAGAATTTCTACTCAGTATGGATAAATAAGTCAAATCTTCATACCTTGGTCATCAATAATAGAATAAAAACCTATGTTGAAATATTTATAGCTACAATGAAAGAGATTTGAGTTTCTTTATAACAAAGGTATTGTTGTAATTAACCGACTTGGTATAATTAAACTAAACTGGCATCATTAAAAATAATTTTGAAGTGGTGTAAAGATAATTTTTGTGCAATATTTTCGAAGTTATTGTGGAAAAAGTCAAACTTTTGCATAATTTTTAATTAAAATTTTCAAAAATTGTTCCAAAGTGTTCATTCTCATCCTCCAATTATGTTTGCAGGGTGGCCAGCCAACCTGGAAAACTGGGAATGGTCAGGGAATTTCGGGAGACCGGGAAAAGTCAGGGAAATTTATTCTAAAACTGGAAATTTTTTATTTTGATAATTCTTATTGGACGTGACAATTCCCTTTTTGGATTTTAAATACATAGAATGAAACGCTGTTGGCAACCAATGAAAGTCAGTCTTTTACTGAGAGTCAAAAACGGATGCCATTCACGTTTCTGCGCTCTCGCCAGGGGACGAGATGTTTACATATAAACTTCCGAGGGACCGAAATTTCGGCTATTAATCCAGACACGAAGGGTTTGAAAAAACATTAAATCATATAGTCTTGAAAATTGGTACACATGTTCGTGAGGGGCTTCTGATAAACATACTAAAAGTCCGCGGTCCTGGGGGGTGATATAACGGGGCCATCTTGGCAAACTCTCCCTCTCTCCCCCCCCCCCTTTTTTTGTTTTTGTTTTTCCTGAATATCTCGAAAAATATTCAGTTTTCAAATTACAATTGTTTTAACAAATTAAAGAGCGTAAAATTCCCTACAAATATATACTTTTATTTTTCTTCGAGCCTTAATAGTTTCCCAGGTAAATGGGTCTCAAAAGTTGTCGCCTTCTTGGATTTCAGCCTCCTTTTTAGTTCCTCTTGAATATCTCGAAATCTATTCAATTTTCAAATAACCTGCAATCAGCAAATTAAAGAGCATAAAATTACTTATAAACGCATGCTTTTATTTTTATTTTAGCTTTAATAGTTTCCGAGATAATGGATTTCAAAATTTGCAACCATCTTGAATTTTATTATCTCGCCCCCCAGTTCGTTGCCAAATTACATTAAATACAACAAATTAATAATCGTAAAATTCCCAACCAATGCATGCTTTTATTTATTTTCTAGCTTTAATAGTTTCTGAGATATTTTAGACCCCCCCCCCTGTTTTTAGTTTTTCTTAAATATCTCAGAAACTATTAAAGCTAGAAAATAAATAAAAGCATGCATTGGTTGGGAATTTTACGATTATTAATTTGTTGTATTTAATGTAATTTGGAAATGAAATAGTTTTCAAGATATTTAAAAAAAACTAAAATAAGGGGGATGAAATCCATTATCTCGGAAAATATTAAAGCTAAAACAAAAATAAAAGCATTTGTTTGTACAGGGATGAGATCCTTCCGATTTTTTGGTATTTTGAAGAAATTCCGTTTTGTCTTTTTTTCTCCCTCAAAATTCCGGGGTTTTTCCCCCCCCCCTTCCCCTACCGCAAAAATTTGTTTTTTCTTCCGAAAATTCCGCTTTCACACAAAGAAAAGAAACCTTCCGTTTTCGAAAGAAAATTCTGGGAAAATATGCTCAACCATGCGGCTTAACTCCACCGGCTAGGAAACTAGCTGATTCATCTTCTACTGACAAATCAACATTATATCGGCAAGCTCTACAAGGATGAACATTCCAACATTCAGTGCCATTCAAAGTATTAAATATCTCCTTTTTGCAGAAAACAAAACCTCTGTGGCATATTGCAAAAAAAAAAAAAAAAATTTTTTTCCCCATTAACATGTTCAAAAAAAAGTTAGTTGGAAACTTAACATCATCTTGTAGGGTGTACCAAGATGAAGAAAAAAAAAAATGGAACAAAAACAAATAAATAAACTACATAAAAAAGAAACTCCTGTCAAAAGAGGCAGCTAAAAAGCTGTGTGCAAATGCAACAAAAAAGCAGAGAATAAGACATAAATTAAAAAAAATAAAACATGATTTACCTAGGCATTCTAGAGATAGTGTAGTCCTGACAGCTATGCCGGTAATTAAGCAGAGAGATACTAATGAAGACTGTGAAAAACTTTAGCCTCTACTGAAAATAAGCAGAGGATGCAAACACATCCTTTATTGAAGAAAAATCTGTCAAAGATAGGAGCCCTCCAAAACAAGGGGTGAAGCGTGTTAATGGAGATCTGTTACCAACAAAAGCATAAAAATAAAAAACGAAAGAAAACCATTTCTTTAAAAATTAAATGTTTTAAAGGATTTCAAATAACAATAATGCTAAATGAATCTGTCATTGTAACTGTACAATATCTCGACCCCTCTTGATTTATAAGGTGCAAAATCATTGTGCTGTTACTTTTGCAAAAATGTATAAACATAAAAGAAATAAAACAGAAATCAGTATATGATACATTATTATAATTTATAAAGAGCTGATACACTTTACATAATTACATGAAACAAAAGAAATTATTTGTCCTTATTTTTATTTTTTGAGCTAACTTTTATCAAAAGGCTATTAAATATAATTCTTCTCAAACTTCTGTTGGGTGTATGTTGAATATCAGTGATGTACAGGTGGTAAATATGTTTTAATGTCTAATTTTGTATGTTCTGACGCACCTGATGATGTGTTAAGCTTGTTTGTTAACTTTTAATGTGAATGATTTAATAATAATTTAATATTCTTTTTCTTATTTATACATACTGAATTATAAATAATTAAGATATTAATTATTATAGTGTAATATTTTCATCATGTTGCGTGTTCTGATGTTTTACTTCGTAAAACATCTTTCGCGTATAAATTATGGTACAAATGTTTTGCTCACATATGATTTCAGTCTTTTTGCTTTTTTGCCAATCTCATCCCTGGTTTGTAGGGAATTTTACCCCCTTTAATTTGCTGATTAAATGTAATTCGAAAATAGATCTCGAGATATTTAAGAGAAACTAAAAAAGGGCAATGAAATCAAAGATAGCGGTAACCTTTGATATCCATTATCTGGTAAACTATTAAAGATGGAAGAAAAATAAAAATAGGTATTTGTAGGGAATTTTACACTCTTAAATTTGTTAAATCAATTGTAATTTGAAAACTGGATATTTGTTGAGATATTCAGGAAAAACTAAAAAGGAGGGATGGAATCCAAGATGGCGCCACGAACTCACCTTGCAGGACCAGGGACTTTTAGTATGTTCATAATAAGCCCCTCACAAACATGCCTACTAATTTTCAAAACTATATGAGTTAATGTTTTTCACCCTCATTTTGGATCTTCGTTGACTGGACTAAATGAACAGAGTTGCGTTCCTTTTAGTAGTTAAATTAGATGATACTTCTTGAGATGAAAATCTATGGTATAATCACACTCGCAGATGTGGAAGAATAACCGGGATTTGGCTACATGTCAAGAAGATTCAGATAGCTTACGAGATCGTAAATTTCTCTTTATCTGTCTACAAGTTAGCATCCACACTACTGCCTGCTTTTATGATGATTTAATATCAAATAGGAGTCATGCCAGAATTAGTTTGTTTTTCCACTTCTGGAGATCTTTTCATTGAATTATGAAGTAAATTAGTGCTAATATTTTCTTTCATCTTTTTTTTATTTTGTGTATGCTTTTTCCTCTGGGTGTTGGGAGACATTATGAATACCGATCAATTTGATAAATTATGGGATCTTCAAAGTATGGACAGCCGTTACCTATATATATAAAAGAACAATTTTTTTTACTACTATGTATGCATTGTTCGGGTTTTTTGTTCTTTACGCATGCCCAGACCTTTGACTTACGAGACCAAATTTAGCAAAGTAATGGATTAGCACAAGAGGGGAGATGATGCCGCAGTAAATTTTTTTAAAAATTCAAATTAGATTTTTATTTATTTCATTTTAAGTGGTAAATTTGGGGGGGGGTCCATTTCTGTGAATTTTATTTTTTCTTCATTATTTCATATGCACTCGAACTTCTGGTGCTATAATTTATAAATTACATTTCTCCTCTTTTTTTGTCTTTGGTGTTTTATTTATATTTCTGTATATATTATTCTTTTTGAGCCATCAGGAAGTTGGTTGAAATAAAAAGTTGCTTTTTTTTTTCTTTTGCAAACAATTCGATTCATGTGATTATGCTTCTGTGTTTTAATTTATAAACATCAGTAAAAAATCGTTGTCTTATATTTTTTTCTCTTTTTCTGTTTTATTTTGCAACGTATATTTTTGTTGAGATTTTGATCATTCTAAAGATTTTTAAAGTTTATATTTTTAATCCGAAATGCCTGGAAAATTTGGTACAGTAGAACTGTTCATTGTTTAAAAGTTTTAAATGAATGTTCTTTTTCAGACATTTTGCTTTTTTATTCAAACATAATGGCTTGAATGAAAACTTAGTGTAGCAAATGAATACTTAGTATGGCCAAGTGCAGGTGATTTTTTTCTATGGTTGATGGGCTACCTCCAAAAAGAGTCAGGGAAATTTTTTATAAAACCTGGAAAATCAGGGAAACACAAGCAGCAAAAATGATGGCCACCCTGTTTTGTGACAAATTATGCTTTATGACATATATTTGCTTTTATTATTAGTAGAGATTTTTAAAGCATTAAATTTAGAAATGTAACTAGCTTTCATGTTTTGTATTTAGTTAATGTATAACTACTGAATGTAAAGGAATAATTGATTAATATAAGCTTTTCCTCTTGTGAAACTATATGTGACTTTGTTTTCTTATTTACTTGGAGTATAATTGCAATTCAATGTATTTACTTAAAAAATATGCAATTATGATGTAATATCTAGTTTTGCTGAAGATGGAAATATTATCAGAATGCAATTTAATTGGTGTGACCTCATTTACAAGCATAAAGGAAAGTGCTAATTTTATTTTTAATTGTGATTTTAGCCCTCCCAATGGAATAATTGGCTGCTACATTCCCAAAAGTGCTCTGTATGTAAAATCTGGTCCACTCCTGCAACACAATAGCAATGACAGCTCACCAGTATGTTCTGAATATTCAAGTCCACCACAGAGTCCTTCGCCTGGTGAAACTTGCAATCAAAGTAGTTCTCTCAGTTCTGGCAATGAAGAGAACATAGAGAAAAGTAATGAAATTCTCTTTTGTTGCGAAATATCATATTTAACCCCTTCGGGACGGACCCCATTGAAGGAAGCATGCCTACAGGACAGGAGCTGGCAAGCGCAGTCTGTACTCAACGGCCGAAGCACTAACTTTCTCCCACTAAGCCTAACACGCATTAAATTTCAGAAAAAGTACATGTTACATAATTCATAAAAAGTGCCCTTTACATAGAAATGAAACCATTTTTAAATATTTGGTAAATATATCATATTCTAAATCATAAAAAAAGTTTAATTAAAATACTTGATTTTTAATAATAAAAAATCAAAATATAGTGCATTTCCCTATAATTGGAAGTACCTAATTAAACACTAGATTATTGATGCAAAAGTCGAAAATATAGGAAAAAATAAATATTTACAATCAATATTATAAAATACTTTAAGAAAATTGTACTAATTAACTCTTCAAAGCCTTCTGAAAAATCTTCTATTTTAGGACTAAACTGATATGACAGAATTGGAACCGATATATTAGTACTATCCTCTTCTAATTCAGAATTTGAAGATACAGAACTATCTGAAGAGCTCTATTAATTTATTGCTTTATCACTATCATTGGAAAAATCCATAGATGTGTCATTTACAAATTTCCTCCTCGGAAAGATAACGCGTTCTTTTAGCTGTAACTGCACAAATAAAACTGAGAGGCATAAAAACCCTTGACAGAATATCTCCCACAAAATCCCAACCCTAGCGAGAGGAGAAACTATAAACAACCACTACAAAATTAGTTAAAGAGCTCTTTAGCACATGCTTCGATTTACATTCACCAGCTCATGTTTCTGTTTATACTCTCAAAAATCCAATAATTCTAATTGAATGATTCACAAATTTGTGGCGAACTACAATCTGACCTCGGAGAGAGAAATACTAATGTACAAGACCAATCTTTTGAAAGAAACATTGAATAGTAATGCCATCTGACAGAAAACATTTTGTTCAAAAAGTCCAATGCATATTTGCGGCACTCGGCCCACAGCAGCAATTTCGCCGTAACGCACATATGCAGCACTCGTCCCGAAGGTGTTAAAAAACAAGTTTTAAAAATGATTTTAGTTTTTAAAATGAAAAAATTCTTTTGAGTGTAATAGTTTATGTATCACTATTTTTGATTGTAAAATACTTTAACTGCCAGCTTTAATTTGTGTGGTCTGTAATTTAATATGAATACTTTTAAATGTGACTAATGCTTCCTATTATATTTAAAAAGTTTTTTGTAAAACTTTATTTTTTGGTTTGTGGCTGAAATGTAAACATTTTATTTTTATCCAGGATCTTTGTCTAAAGCTCTAAGTGAAATGTGCAAGGTAGATGAGACAGTGGCAACAGTTCCCGATTCTCCTTTTAAACGAACAGATGATGATTCTGTCTGTATGAAAGGGAATCCAAATCGTTCTTCTGTGTCTGTCATTCCTTTTGCTGTCCCCTATAGTTCTATTGTTACACCAATTCCTCCTCCTCAAAGTATGAAGCCTGCATACTTACCTATTACATGCCGAACAAACAGTGGAACCCAGCACCTTAACGCAGGTGCAGTTGTTTTTGATAATCAATTTTCAAGGGTTCCCTTGCCAAGTGCTCTTACATTTTTGCCAGGACCACAAAGATCCCATGCTGCTACTCCAGACAGAGTACTATCTCCCTCTAGTCTGCCAATCTCGACTGTGTCGCCATTTCCTGTTGTAACATCTGGTTGCACAACAGTTCCCAGTGCCACTTGCAGCATCACTACGCATAGGAGTAGTAATGTGACTGCAGTTACTCACTCTGGAGCATCCAGCAATAGATACACCCCTAAGAATTCAAATGTAGCAAGGGACAGTGATATTGTTAATAAACCAGTGCAACAAGCTGCTGATGCCCCTTATGCAACTGGTTATATTTTGAACACTTCAACCCAGTTGACTGCTGTCTCATGTTCGTGCTTTACAACGAATTCTGCTCGGCCATCACCTGCTCCTTCACCATCTGTTATGTCTCCAGGAGCCACGCCACAGCCTTCTGCTGTCCCAGTTTCCATGTCTTACCTTGGAATGCCATACTTGTTTCATTCCATACCATTCCTTCAGGCACAAACGCCAGCAAATGGTTTTGTTCCACAGGCTGGAATGACAAATTCTGGACAAGGTTTCAGCTATACTTTGCCAAATGGAATGACTGCAATATCCCCAGAGCTTATATATCCAGGACAAACTTTTACGATACAGTCCCCATCCACTCAGAGTAACCCTTGTCCAGTTGCTGCTACTCCAGTAACGCAGTGCTATGGAGCATTTCCTCAGACTGCAGCACTGCCTGTGAAGTTGGGAACTTGCTACAATTGTGGAAAGGTAGGACATCGTGGGCCAGAATGTAAAGAGCAAACCATGGATGATATGAATAAGTCAGGTATTGTATAATTTTTTTTATCATCTAGAATGTGTTGTTTATCTGTAGAAATATAAATTAGTATTAAAAATCGCTATTTATTTTTAAAAATCAGGAGATTAAACAGCAACCTTGATTCTTAAAGTTTATTTTCTCCTGCTGTCATAAAAATGAGTCTTGGCTAATTTTTAAGGGCAGTTCATAGATCAAACTCGCAAGGGGAGGGAACGACTTTGGAAATTCAGTTTGGGATAAGACTTTGTATATTAATAGTATACCTTTAGGGTGTTCATCCATTAAACTGCTAAAGCGCAATGGCCAGCCAATTGGGAGAAAATGACCCTCAAACTTTCGGCATATCTTGTATACCATTAAGTTGTCACCGTTGTTGAAGTGCGAATAGCATGATCGGTATAGTGTTGTCATGCAAACTTTTTGCCCAGGGTTCAATCTTGTCTCCATTTTCTTTTTGGAAAATGTGTTTTAAAATTAAGATTTAATTAAATTAAAAATTTATAAACATCTTTTAATAAAATATTAATAATTTTTAAGCTTTAAATAATTTTTTATTCATATGATATATCAATCATAGTCATAATTTAATTTTTAAACAGTAATTAATCATAAAAACAGCTTTTATGATGTAAAATAATAAGTATTACTAATGTAATAGCCCAGATGTCTCGGTAATGCTGTGACGTCACCATCAATAAAACTCGCGCCATAGCACTGTGAAACTTTAAACAGCGTTATTTCATTGTTAGAGAACCTAAATTTCAGTAATTTAAAAGTGGAAATGTCGTTCTATTTTCAAATTTAATAGCTCTAAAATAGTGAAATAAAATTTTCTTTCTATTGTTATAAAATTTATCTTGCTATGATCAATAGTTCCCAAGAAATTTTAAATTATACCAATCGTGTATTTCAAATTAATTTCCGTTTTTTAATAGAAAGTAGTAAATTACGTCAGTGGTATATCATGCGTGTGATATAGTTTGGATGCCATGTTATTTATTGCAGTTGTGATGATATAATTTGATAATATTTTTTGGCAATGTTTGACAAGCAGAGAAATGCCTTGATTAGAATTTCGAAAAAGAACTCCTTTGAAATTTTAACTTTTGACTTAGATTTGACAAGCTGCGAATTTCATGGTTATTGAATTATAATAAAATTGTTAAAAAAACGAAAAAGACTTCACACGGAATGTTGTTTACCAAGAGATTTTTTTAAATAAATAAATATGTAAATAAAATTTCCTGTCATAAAACTTGTTTATTTTATTTGTTTTCAATCAATGTTAAACATTTCTCACACATATATATCTATTTAAACACGTCAAATTTGACAGGAAATATCTCGAATGAAGAGGCAATTTGCAGCCGTCATACCATGACGGGTGATTTTCTAGTAATTACTATTATCATTATATGTCATTAAAATTTATGAATAATTCCATTAATACAAAATTAATTTAAAAAATTATGTTAATTACAAAGTTTCCTATCTAGTCTTGTGGAACTGGTTTTGGTCGTGAAAGAATGTATTTATAATTATTTAACTGTTTAAAAATTATATTGTAATTTTAATTCAAGGATCATATAAATAAGCAGTTATTTTTCAATCAAATGAGTAATATTTTAAATTTAATATTTATAAGTTGTTAGTTTAATTTGAAATTATTAATTTCAAAAATTATTTACAAAAAGAAAAATAATTATAAATACAAATTTAATGGTTCTAAATAATAATTAATTATAGTTGCTCTTATTAGATAATTGTAATAATGCTCTCATTGTAAAAGAATTTCATGAAGGTTTTTTTCCTTTGTAAATTTTTGAAATATTCCAAAATTTATTAATTTTTATTTACATACAAGAACATTTCATAAAAATATTAAAAATAAAACAATATTTTGACATACTGCATAATTAATAAATGGTGAACGTTTATTTTAAAGATCTATTGGGAAATAAACTTCAGATTTTAGACCGTTTTTCTCTGTATTCAAAAGTTGTAACTGCTGCTGCTCTCTCTTTTTCGGTCAAAACCGTTTCCATAAAGAAGATTTCCACTATAATGGAAATTTTTTAATTATTTTAACAGATTCATTGAAAACTTTTAATGACATATAATGATAATAGTAATTATGTTCATTATTTAACATCATTAAGATTGTTTTTATGATTATTTAACTGTTTAAAAATTAAATTTTGAGTGATTCATATATCAAGAATAAAAAAATATTTAATGCTTAAAAATTATTAATATTTTAATAAAAGCTGTTTATAAATTTTTAATTTAAATATTAATTTTAAAAAATATTTTCAAAAAAGAAAACGGAGGCGGGGTCAAACCCTGTGCAAAAAGTTTGCAAGCCAGTGCTATACCGACCATGGTATTCTCGCTTCAACAACTGTGACAACTTACTTGTATATAAGCTATACCAAAAGTTTGAGGGCCATTGCGCTTTAGCATTTTAATGGATGGACACCCTATTGATAAACCAAGTCCCATCCCAAACTGAATTTCCCAAGTTGTGCCCTTGTCAGTCTGTTGAGTGGCAAATGAAATAAAGTTTTTACCTTTCGAAGTGAAGTAATTCAAAACTCGAAATAAAGTTCATTTTTACAATTCAGTTTGACTTTTTGTGAAACTTTTTATTATCCTTTTTAGAAATTGATTCGTGTGGTCATAAATTTTACAAATGTAAATGTTTCCTGTTAAAAAGAGTAATGAAATGCAATGAGTAGCAATTCATATGAATTAGGCCCTGAATTTTCATTCAAAGCAGTAAGTGCCCTCCAATATTATGAATGGGGTGTCAGAAGATACTTATAATTAGTGTAAATTAAAGGGAATTGAAGAAGGAACTTTCATTTGAAGTTTTGTGCTGTATTTAGCTTGTTTTTTCCTCTGAAGATAGAATCTCGGAAGAAAATTATCACTTTTTTTTCATGCAAGCAAGAAAAAAGATCTGACATCGAAGCTATGCAAATGAAGACATCATTATAACAATGGTAATTCTGGACATTTTAACAAAGTGAATCATAAAGTTCCTGTTTGAGCATTCCTTTAGCACAACTTTGCCATTCAAATTTTTGCTTTGATATTATGCAGGGTGTCCACACTTATCATGGTCCAATAGCTAATTTCTAAACCGTTAAAGATAGACATATGGTTCCCATTGGAAAAATGCTTTAATTGAAGGAAAGGATTATATCTTATGCTTGTGAGTCAATAAATATATTTCTGAAAAAGTTGAAAATTCTAGTTTTTGTACGGTCCCCTTTTCATATCAGTCGCATTTAGTCAAATATTCTTCATGCATTAAAATTTTACAAAGAAAGTTCCACTCTTCTGCGACTAAAACTGGCCAAGTTATGGAGCTTTGAATTTCATAATTTTAAACTAATCTGCAGCTTCGTCCACCAAGTGTTGTATATTGATTAGTGGATTGTCTTCAAGGCGACTATGGAAATGGGATAAAGTGGTCTTCAAAGCTCCATAATGCAGTGGATCTGGGCAACAGCATAAAAAATTAGAATTCGTAACTTTTTTAGAAATATATTTATTGATTCAAAAAACATAAAATATAATTCTTCCCTTCACTTTAAAACATTTTCCCGATTGGAGTTATATGTCTATCTCTAATGGTTTAGAAATTAATTATTTGACCATGATAAGAGTAGATTCCAGTATATTGCTTATACAAAAAGGATAGTAAAATTCAGAAGTTTGAAGGTGTCATGGTAGCTAGCTTAAATGTAGTATTAATCACATAGCTAAACTTGTTTTAAAAAGGCTGCGATGTCATTGCTATTCCAACTAATTAATGATGCTCAGACCGTTTTCAGTGAACTGCTTTTTTTCCCCATTTACATTATTATCAGGGTTGGTGATTTTTTTCAAAAAAATCTATTTATTTGATTTAAATCAGATTTCTTTTTTTATTTAAATCAAGATTTTTTTAAATTTAAAACAAGATTTTTTTATTTTAATGATTTTTTTTATGATATATATTTAACATTTGTATATTAGAGAATGAGGTGTGCAATCATAGAATTATATACATATAAATATATATCAGTCAATAAGCTCTACTTTCTTTTTAAAAAAAAATATTTCAAACATGTAACAACTATTTAAAAAAATATTTGTGAACTAAATATAAAGAATAATATACTTTTGAAATATAAGACAATTTTATTAAGGAAAAATATAATAAAAATAACATTTCTTGACTATAGATATATTATTGTATGTTAGAATACATAAAATTTTTAGATATAGCTCTTCTGGTCAAGCAAATTTTGCACATATGAGAAGCAGGCTCTCTTTTACATGAATTGCACCAAAGGACTGGAACTCCTGCGCGCCGCGTTCAAAATTAAGAATTATCCTTCTCTACCCTTTATTGGGTGATAGACTAAGGATGTCTTAGGAATGTTGCAATCTTGCAAGAACTGAATAGCGTACTCTTCTCCTCTCCCCTTTCAAGTATTCGGATTAGGGTTTATTTCATCTTGACATTGAGAATAGACTACTTCTTACTAAGCATAAAAAATTAAAGAAACCAGTAACTAGGTGACAAGTTACTGAAATTTTCTGAAGTAACTTTTTCTAACCTGGACTCAAAAATGTGTTTAAATATAATTTGCACATCAACCATTCTATGCGCTTGTTTATTTATAATAAATAAAGTTTAATATTTATTTAAGAAATCCAAAATGGAAAAGAAACATAAAAAGTGACTATTTTTCAAAAATTTCTCAAAATTCAGTAAGTTACCTTAGACGTAAGAAACAAACTTCATTAGAAGAGAAATCGTTTTCCCTTTCCGATGGTGTATCTATTTTTTTGTACAATTATCCAAAAATATGCTATTGAGAAATTAGAGCAAAAAATCACCCAAAACATTAATTAAAAATTTTTCTAGATTAAATTTTTAAGGCTTCGAGGTGTATTGAGTCACCATCAGCTGTGTGCCAAATTTCATGACTATAAGTGTGATAGATTTGTCTGGACATCGCACACACAAACATTGCCTTTTATAATTATAGATCATAGTTTGAATTGTGCTATGTAGATGTTTGTATTTCTTTTAGAACATTTGTATGTATTACTTAATTATCTTGCATCTGAACATTATTGCAATATAAAAACTTTGTTTTCCCCAACACTATTTAGTTTTCTCCAATATTAAATTGAAACTCAATGCATTTTACTGTGTTCTTTCTTTGTGAACATGATCCTTTCTCAATATTTAATTTTATATTTAAAAAAAAAAGAGCATCTCATACTTTGCATTTTATTGTGTTGCTCATTAGAGTTTTATTTAAAATCTTACTTGCTTCAGGGTTCCCACGGTCCTTGAAAACTCCTTGAATTTTATTTGCCGTATTCGGGGCCCCGGAAAAGTTCTTGATTTTTCATTGAGTCCTTGAAAAGCCTGGAAAGGTACTTGATTTTTTTGTTGGGTCCTTGAAAACTCCATGAAAAATTCGAAATGTACTGTCTTGAGAATTCCACCACCAGAAAAAGGGTGTTGCTAAGGGGAACGCTGTCAGTCGCCATTCTTTTCTCTAGTTTAGAGGAAGAGGGAGGGGTGGCAAAAAAGGGTGTTGCTATGGTAACGCTGTCAATCACCAATCTTTCCTCTCTGTTTAGTTTGGGGAGAGGGATGGAGCAGGCAAAAAAGGGTAGGGTTTCGCTATGAAAACATTGATGACTACCAATGAAAAATCGGTCATTTACTAACAATCAGAAACGGGGGCAATCCGTGTTTCTGCGCACTCGCCAGGCAGCGGGATATTTACAACTCTTTCTATGTGGTTTACATTTAACCCTCTGAGTGGTTCGGTCTTCTTTGTAAAGCGATTCCAAAAGCGAGCGATTGAAGAACCTTTATCTGTTTTAAAAGTGTGCCTTCCTCCCAACAGAAAATGTTCCGAAAGCGCTGCAGATCGAGTCTCTTCCCCCCTCTGAACTAGGAACGATTAGCACCCCCCCATGGAGGGGATAACCGCAAGAATCTGTTCTATTCATCTTGGAACCTATTCAAATTACAGTGCCAGGGGAATTCTGGGGTATTTCTCTGGCCCGGGGTTTATTGCTTTCGGAAGACACCATCTGTGGCGTGACTGAATTACACTTCATGTCTTCAAGATGCCCTCATTCTGCATATTGCCCGTGTCCATAACACCAGATGACAAAAATAAACGCCGTTACACCAGACAAATGCCAGACCGTTGGGCCAAAAAAATGAACTCTATATTACTTATTTTTTATGTTGTGAGTTTCTAAAAATATGAACATCATTGAAGTTGCATGAAAGCTGATATTCTTTAGATGTCTGTGACTTCAATTTATTTGTTGTTTATTAATAGTTGTATTTTAGATATTGGCTGTACTTCATATTATTAGTTGTCTTTTTTATATTCTTGACTTCAATTTATTTTCAGTCTACACGTCAGTATATTAGTCTACGAATGTAAAAATAATTTCCCTAATTTTAAAGATCAACAACAATGCCATTTATATATATATATATATTTTACTAATCTCTATTGGCACTATAAAACTTTTCATATTGTTTCTTGATTTAGTATTCGGTAAAAGGTAGAAAATTTAGAGCCGATCACAAATATAAACAGCGCTTAACTGGATTAATCCGTTTTGTATGCACATAAACACTTATTATATAGATAGTCACATAATAATCTATATTCCAAAATAGCCAACGATAATCAATATATATGAAGGATTATAAATAACCTTCTTAACCCTGAATAATGTTTTAAATAAAATAATATGCTACAAGCCTTTTGTAATGAAACTCGTTACATATGCGTTTTAAGAGAACGAGTTAATAATTCTCAAACTAAAGGTTACATTTTGAAAACTAATGCGCTAAATATTGGAAGAAATAGCTTATTCATATACCTTTATTTAGTACGCAAGAGATTATCTTCTATTATAATAAACGGAAATTTAATTCACCTGAAATTTGAAACTTTGATACTATTGTCCAGGTACTAGAGCATCCAGTCGCAAATTTTTCAAAATTAAATTTGGGGACGTTCAAATATTACGTAAGCACCCAAGGGGGGGGGAGGGGATATGCGATTTGCTTATTTTTGCTGACAAGGGAGGAAGGAGAGTATGAGTGATGCTTACGTAAGATATTAAAATCACTTTATTTCCGAAAATCTCTTGTAACTTGCACAAATAATTTAATTTAAAAAAATTAAATTTGAAAAAAAAAAAGATAAATTTGGCAAAAGAAAATTGATTTTTGTAAGCTTAAACTTGAAATTGTAAGGAAATAAAACTTACATTTTTTTTTTTTTTCATTTTAAGCCGAGTTAGAGTTTTTACTTTCTCGTACACGAAGTATACAAAGAGAAAATTGTAATCGTCAAAAAATTCGAACTCGAGATTTTGACGAATCTCCATGTTTTAGACCTCCCTGAGTCCGAAAAACACAATTTTGGAATTATGTCTGTCTGTGAACACGTAACTCGAAAACTATTAGAGCTACAGGGATGAAATTTAGTATGTGGTCTTTAAACATAAGTTTTAGGTTTCTGTCAAATTTTGGACAAAATCCGTCCACGGGAAGTCTGTCTGTCCGCGGTCATGTGAACACTATAACTGAAAAACTTGAATAGCTAGATGAATAAAATTTGGTACACAGTTTTATCATCATGAATGTAGGTCCGTATAAAGTTTTGGGCCAAATCCGTCAAAGGGTTGACTGTCTGTCGGTCTGTATAATCGCGTACTAGTAAAAATTACATCTCCTAAACCCTTTGGCTTAGATAAATAAAAATTGGTATGACGTTTGCTAATATTAATTATAGGTCTGTGCCCAAATTTCGTTTGAATCGGTAACGAAAAAGGCGTTCAAATTGCATAATTAATTTTTCTAATCCGATTCTCCATACGCATGCATACTGGTAGCAATCTCTGTGCACGCGGAAGGATTACATCACTTTTCCCCTGTTTTACTTGCGTACTGGAAGCAATCTCTGCGCATGCGCAAGCTAACGAACGAGGTCTTCTCCTGTTTTCTCCTCTGCACACGGAGCTTGTGCATTGGCTACAGTTTGATAGAAAATAAATATTGCTAACTTTTAATACATACGCATCTCTTTCAGTATGATTTTTCACCTAAATATTTTACTATCACTATAATCTACAATGAAAAACCTTCTGATAGTCATTGAATTCTGGGTTACAGTAGGTTCGATTTTTTTATCCACGCAGGGGGAAGGGAAATGACAAATGTTTGAGAAGTATACGAGAAAGTTTAGGGGAGGTCACTCCCGCTGGTTTT
>BGPR01002886.1:124868-136827 GCA_013235015.1 Araneus ventricosus
TAAAAATATTTTAACATCACTATTTAAAGATACATGAGCAATTTTATTTCATTAAAGCAGATTAACTTGATATTTAAAATAAAGTGATTTAAATCGGCGATTTTAATCAACTGATTTAAATCACCGCAACCCTGCCTGAGAGGGACCGAGCGCAAATGCACATATGCGGCACTCGTCCCGAAGGTGTTAAAAAACAAGTTTAAAAATGATTTTAGTTTTTAAAATGAAAAAATTCTTTTGAGTGTAATAGTTTATGTATCACTATTTTTGATTATAAAATACTTTAACTGCCAGCTTTAATTTGTGTGGTCTGTAATTTAATATGAATACTTTTAAATGTGATTAATGCTTCCTATTATATTTAAAAAGTGTTTTGTAAAACTTTATTTTTTGGTTTGTGGCTGAAATGTAAACATTTTATTTTTATCCAGGATCTTTGTCTAAAGCTCTAAGTGAAATGTGCAAGGTAGATGAGACAGTGGCAACAGTTCCCGATTCTCCTTTTAAACGAACAGATGATGATTCTGTCTGTATGAAAGGGAATCCAAATCGTTCTTCTGTGTCTGTCATTCCTTTTGCTGTCCCCTATAGTTCTATTGTTACACCAATTCCTCCTCCTCAAAGTATGAAGCCTGCATACTTACCTATTACATGCCGAACAAACAGTGGAACCCAGCACCTTAACACAGGTGCAGTTGTTTTTGATAATCAATTTTCAAGGGTTCCCTTGCCAAGTGCTCTTACATTTTTGCCAGGACCACAAAGATCCCATGCTGCTACTCCAGACAGAGTACTATCTCCCTCTAGTCTGCCGATCTCGACTGTGTCGCCATTTCCTGTTGTAACATCTGGTTGCACAACAGTTCCCAGTGCCACTTGCAGCATCACTACACATAGGAGTAGTAATGTGACTGCAGTTACTCACTCTGGAGCATCCAGCAATAGATACACCCCTAAGAATTCAAACCTAGCAAGGGACAGTGATATTGTTAATAAACCAGTGCAACAGGCTGCTGATGCCCCTTATGCAACTGGTTATATTTTGAACACTTCAACCCAGTTGACTGCTGTCTCATGTTCGTGCTTTACAACGAATTCTGCTCGGCCATCACCTGCTCCTTCACCATCTGTTATGTCTCCAGGAGCCACCCCACAGCCTTCTGCTGTCCCAGTTTCCATGTCTTACCTTGGAATGCCATACTTGTTTCATTCCATACCATTCCTTCAGGCACAAACGCCAGCGAATGGTTTTGTTCCACAGGCTGGAATGACAAATTCTGGACAAGGTTTCAGCTACACTTTGCCAAATGGAATGACTGCAATATCCCCAGAGCTTATATATCCAGGACAAACTTTTACGATACAGTCCCCATCCACTCAGAGTAACCCTTGTCCAGTTGCTGCTACTCCAGTAACACAGTGCTATGGAGCATTTCCTCAGACTGCTGCACTGCCTGTGAAGTTGGGAACTTGCTACAATTGTGGAAAGGTAGGACATCGTGGGCCAGAATGTAAAGAGCAAACCATGGATGATATGAACAAGTCAGGTATTGTATAATTTTTTTTATCATCTTGAATGTGTTTATCTGTAGAAATATAAATTAGTATTGAAAATCGCTATTTATTTTTTAAAAATCAGGAGATTAAGCTGTAACCTAGATTCTTAAAGTTTATTTTCTCCTGCTGTCATAAAAATGAGTCTTGGCTAATTTTTATGGGCAGTTCATAGATCAAACTCGCAAGGGGAGGGAACGACTTTGGAAATTCAGTTTGGGATGAGACTTTGTATATTAATAGTATACCTTTAGGGTGTTCATACATTAAACTGCTAAAGCGCAATGGCCAGCCAATTGGGAGAAAATGACCCTCAAACTTTCGGCATATCTTGTATACCATTAAGTTGTCACCGTTGTTGAAGTGCGAATAGCATGATCGGTATAGTGCTGTCATGCAAACTTTTTGCCCAGGGTTCAATCTTGCCTCCGTTTTCTTTTTGGAAAATATGTTTTAAAATTAAGATTTAATTAAATTAAAAATTTATGAACATCTTTTAATAAAATATTAATAATTTTTAAGCTTTAAATAATTTTTTATTCATATGATATATCAATCATAGTCATAATTTAATTTTTAAACAGTAATTAATCATAAAAACAACTTTTATGATGTAAAATAATAAATATTACTAATGTAATAGCCCAGATGTCTCGGTAATGCTGTGACGTCACCATCAATAAAACTCGCACCATAGCACTGCGAGACTTTAAACAGCATTATTTCATTGTTAGAGAATTTAAATTTAAAAGCGGAAATGTCATTCTATTTTCAAATTTAATAGCTCTAAAATAGTGAAATAAAATTTTCTTTCAATTGATATAAAATTTATCTTGCTGTGATCAATAGTTCCCAAGAAATTTTAAATTACACCAATCATATATTTCAAATTAATTTCCGTTTTTTAATAGAAAGTAGTAAATTACATCACACACAGTGGTATATCATGCGTGTGATATAGTTTAGATGCTATGTTATTTATTGCAGTCGTGATGATATAATTTGATAATATTTTTTGGCAATGTTTGACAAGCAGAGAAGTGCCTTGATTAGAATTTCGAAAAAGAACTCCTTTGAAATTTTAACTTTTGACTTAGATTGGACAAGCTGCGAATTTCATGGTTATTGAATTATAAAATTGTTTAAAAAACGAAAAATACTTTACACGGTATGTTGTTTACCAAGAGATTTTTTTTTGAATAAAGAAATATGTAAATAAAAAAAAATTCCTGTCATAAAACATGTTTATTTTATTTGTTTTCATTCAATGTTAAACATTTCTCTCACATATATATCTATTTAAACACATCAAATTTGCCAGGAAATATCTCGAATGAAGAGGCAATTTGCAGCCGTCATACCATGACGGGTGATTTTCTAGTAATTACTATTATCATTATATGTCATTAAAATTTATGAATAATTCCATTAATACAAAATTAATTTAAAAAATTATGTTAATTACAAAGTTTCCTATCTAGTCTTGCGGAACTGGTTTTGGTCATGAAAGAATGTATTAATAATTATTTAACTGTTAAAAAATTATATTATAATTTTAATTCAAGGATCATATAAATAAGCAGTTATTTTTCAATCAAATGAGTAATATTTTAAATTTAATATTTATAAATTGTTAATTTAATTTGAAATTATTAATTTCAAAAATTATTTACAAAAAAGAAAAATAATTATAAATACAAATTTAATGATTCTAAATAATAACTAATTATAGTTGCTCTTATTAGATAATTGTAATAATGCTCTCATTGTAAAAGAATTTCATGAAGATTTTTTTCCTTTGTAAATTTTTGAAATATTCTAAAATTTATTAATTTTTATTTACATACAAGAACATTTCATAAAAATATTAAAAATAAAACGATATTTTGACATATTGCATAATTAATAAATGACTTACGTTTATTTTAAAGATCTATTGGGAAATAAACTTCAAATTTTAGACCGATTTTCTCTGTATTCAAAAGTTGTAACTGCTGCTGCTCTCTCTTTTTCGGTCAAAACCGGTTCCATAAAGAAGATTTCCACTAGAATGGAATTTTTTTAATTACTTTAACAGATTCATTGAAAACTTTTAATGACATATAATGATACTAGTAATTATGCTCATTATTTAACATCATTGAGATTGTTTTTATGATTATTTAACTGTTTAAAAATTAAATTTTGAGTGATTCATATATCAAGAATAAAAAAATATTTAATACTTAAAAATTATTAATATTTTAATAAAAGCTGTTTATAAATTTTTAATTTGAATATTAATTTAAAAAAATAGTTTCAAAAAAGAAAATGGAGGCGGGGTCAAGCCCTGTGCAAAAAGTTTGCAAGCCAGTGCTATACCGACCATGGTATTCTCGCTTCAAAAACTGAGACAACTTACCGGTATATAAGCTATGCCGAAAGTTTGAGGGCCATTGCGCTTTAGCATTTTAATGGATGAACACCCTATTGATAAACCAAGTCCCATCCCAAACTGAATTTCCCAAGTTGTGCCCTTGTCAGTCTGTTGAGTGGCAAATGAAATATAAAGTTTTTACAATTCAGTTTGACTTTTTGTGAAACTTTTTATTATCCTTTTTAGAAATTGATTCGTGTGGTCATAAATTTTACAAATGTGAATGTTTACTGTTAAAAAGAGTAATGAAATGCAATGAGTAGCAATTCATATGAATTAGGTCCTGAATTTTCATTCAAAGCAGTAAGTGCCCTCCAATATTATTAATGGGGAGTGAGAAGATACTTAATAATTTGTGTAAATTAAAGGGAATTGCAGAAGGAACTTTCATTTGTAATTATGTGCTGTATTTAGCTTGTTTTTCCCTCTGAAGATAGAATCTCGGAAGAAAATTTTCACTTTTTTTTCATACAAGCAAGAAAAAAGAACTGACATCGAAGCTATGAAAATGAAGACATCATTATAACAATGGTAATTCTGGACATTTTAACAAAGTGAATCATAAAAGTTCCTGTTTGAGCATTCTTTTAGCACAACTTTGCCATTCAAATTTTTGCTTTGATATTATGCAGGGTGTCCACACTTATCGTGGTCCAATAGCTAATTTCTAAACCGTTAAAGATAGACATATAGCTCCCAATGGAAAAATGCTTTAATTGAAGGGAGGAATTATATCTTATGATTGTGAGTCAATAAATATATTTCTGAAAAAGTTGAAAATTCTAATTTTTGTACGGTCCCCCTTTCATATCAGTCACATTTAGTAAAATATTCTTCATGCATTAAATTTTTAAACAAAGAAAGTTCCACTCTTCTGCGACTAAAACTGGCCAAGTTATGGAGCTTTGAATTTCACAATTTTAAACTAATCTGCAGCTTCGTCCAGCAAGTGTTGTATATTGATTAATGGATTGTCTTCAAGGCGGCTATGGAAATGGGGTAAAGTGGTCTTCAAAGCTCCATAATGCAGTCGGTTTTAATCGCAGAAGAGTGGATCTGGGAGACAGCATAAAAAATTAGAATTTGTAACTTTTTTAGAAATATATTTATTGATTCAAAAAACATAAAATATAATTCTTCCCTTCAATTTAAAACATTTTCCTGATTGGAGTTATATGTCTATCTCTAACGGTTTAGAAATTAACTATTTGACCACGATAAGAGTAGATTCCAGTATATTGATTATACAAAAAGGATAGTAAAATTCAGAAGTTCGAAGGCGCCATGGTAGCTAGCTTAAATGTAGTATTAATCACATAGCTAAACTTGTTTTAAAAAGGCTGTGATGTCATTGCTATTCCAACTAATTAATTGGATTCATTTTGCTCAAGATGACATTTTTTAACGATGCTCAGACCGTTTTCAGTGAACTGCTTTTTTCCCCCATTTACATTATCAGAGTTGTTGATTTTAAAAAAAAAAAATCGATTTATTTGATTTAAATCAGATTTTTTTTATTTAAATCAAGATTTTTTTATTTTAATGATTTTTTTATGATATATATTTAACATTTGTATATTAGAGAATGAGGTGTACAGTCATAGAATTTTATACATATAAATATATACCAGTCAATAAGCTCTACTTTCTTTTTAAAAAATTAAAAAAAAATTTATTTCAAACGTGTAACAACTATTTAAAAAAATATTTGTGAAATAAATATAAAGAATAATATACTTTTGAAATATAAGATAATTTTATTAAGGAAAAATATAATAAAATTAACATTTCTTGACTATAGATATATTATTGTATGTTAGAATATATAAAATTTGTAGATATAGCTCTTCTGGTCAAGCAAATTTTGTACAAGTGAGAAGCAGGCTCTCTTTTACATGAATTGCGCCAAAGGACTGAAAATCCCCGGCCCCCCCCCCCCCTTTTCAAAATTAAGAATTATCCTTCTCAACCCTTTATTGGATAATAGACTAGGGATGTCTTAGGAATGTTGCAATCTTGCAAGAACTGAATAGCATACTCTTCTCCTCTCCCCTTTCAAGTATTTGGATTAGGGTTTATTTCATCTTGACATTGAGAATAGACTACTTCTTACTAAGCATAAAAAAATTAAAGAAACCAGTAACTAGGTGACAAGTCACTGAAATTTTCTGAAGTAACTTTTTCTAACCTGGACTCAAAAATGTGTTTTTTAAATATAATTTGCACATCAACCATTCTATGCGCTTGTTATTTATAATAAATAAAGTTTAATATTTATTTAAGAAATCCAAAATGGAAAAGAAACATAAAAAGTGACTATTTTTCAAAAATTTCTCAAAATTCAGTAAATTACCTTAGATGTAAGAAACAAACTTCATTAGAACAGAAATCGTTTTCCCTTTCCGATGGTGTATCTATTTTTTTGTGCAATTATCCAAAAATATGCTATTGAGAAATTAGAGCAAAAAATCACCCAAAACATGAATTAAAAATTTTTCTACATTAAATTTTTAACACTTCGAGGTGTATTGAGTCACCATCAGCTGTGTGCCAAATTTCATGACTATAAGTGTGATAGATTTGTCTGGACATCGCACACACAAACATTGCCTTTTATAATTATAGATCATAGTTTGAATTGCGCTATGTAGATGTTTGTATTTCTTTTAGAACATTTGTATGTATTACTTAATTATCTTGCATCTGAACATTATTGCAATATAAAAACTTTGTTTTCCCCAACTTTATTTAGTTTTCTCCAATATTAAAATGAAACTCAATGCATTTTACTATTTTCTTTCTTTGTGAACATGATCCCTTCACAATATTTAATTTTATAAAAAAGGAGCATCTCATACTTTGCATTTTATTGTATTGCTCATTAGAGTTTTATTTAAAATCTTACTTGCTTGTGTTCTCAAAAATAAAGATATGGAAAGTACTCTAGTTACATCAATTCAATGAAATATTTTTTTATGATTTATATATTCTTTCTTTAAATATACATTTAAAAATATTTTAAAATAACTATTTAAAGATACTTGAACAATTTTATTTCATTAAAGCAGATTAACTTGATATTTAAAATAAAGTGATTTAAATCAGTGATTTTTTTTAAAAAAAATCAGTTGATTTAAATTGCGATTTTAATCAACTGATTTAAATCGCCACAACCCTGATTGTTATGTACGGTATCCTTTACGTTGCATCTTTGTAATAATTTTTTTCTTTATATTTAACCTAAATTAGCAAATGATATTTTTTTTAAGATGGTCATTTTCTTTTTTCAGGTAAATTCCAATTAAGCTACAATCCTGTACCAAAGATATCCGACTGTCATGAGTAGTTCTTGTAGACATTTCTCAAGATGTTGAAAGAGTAAAGTTATTTGTGTTCTGTGTTTGAAATGCTTAGCTATTTTGGCAAGCTGGAAATTTATTTATTCTGCTTCTCTATACTATAGTCATCAATAATTCTTGGAGCACTGTTAACTGTCTTGTTAAGTTTCAAAATACCCGACAGATTTTTTAAATCTATGGTTGTTTTGGGTGTCTTTATGAAATGAGCTAAATATATTATAAATATTATTGAAAGAAATTTAAAGTATAAAAAAAAAATTGTAAATTTGTACATAAATATTGTATATTAGGAGTATATTATATACTCCTATTTTTTTTTCTTTATTTTAATGTCTCCCTCCTTGATCTTCCCTAAATAAAGGATGCGTACTTGTCTACAAATTGTATAATACCAAAAAATAAACAGGCTAATTGACATTGGTTCTAGTCTCTAAATGGAGTAATTTCTCTTAAAAAACAATAATTATAAAGTTTTTTAAAGTCAAAATAATACTAAGAATTGTAATCTCTTTCTTGAACATATATTAAAATAGTAGACTTAATGTATATATGAATCTGTTATTTAATTGTATTATATGTGTTTCATGTTTTTATAGTATTTTCTGTATAATGTGTTGAGTTAGTCAAATGAATTGTGATTTTTTTTTGTCCATTTATTTTCTTTTAAGTTGTGTTCTATCTTAAAGTGGATGGAAAGGAGAAAAATGGAACTTTGGTTTTACGAATCTTTTGTTGAGTCTAGCGATGGGATTTTTAATCTCGGTGATTAGTAAAATAAGTAAATTAATGTCCTAAAAGTTTTTTAAATTAAGCTTTTAAAGGAAATTTCCTTAACTTTTGTGTACAGCTGCTGTTCAAAACAAATTTTTATGTTCTTAGCAATCAGCATTGCTTCATTTTAATTCACTATCTCGAGAGTTCAAAAAATTCTTCATTTTAATTTAAAAATTGTGTTTTTCTTTTCGATTATTTGAATGAATTGGCTGTAAATTATATAGTATGGAAATAGTATGTTATTAATCTAGAGTTCTTTATTTTTTTGTTACAAGGGACATATACTGTGTATAAATTTTAAACCTGTGTTTTAATTTTAACTATTTGTGGTTGTATATTTTTTATGATATAGATTTTTTATTTCTGATTTTGTTATTAATCCAGTCTGATAATTTATTATCAATGATTTGTGTCTCGCCCACTCTGTGTAATCTGCTTAAAGTTATTGAAACTAATAGCATGCTTCCCTCTTATATTGTGTCTTAATTACATTTTATGATCCGAGGCAAAAAATAATTGTGATTGATGCCCATCAAGAATAAATGAAATGTGAACTTAAGCAATAATGGCAGGGGTGAGCAATAATTTCTCTCTAAAGTTATTTTCATGATGTTGAGGTAATATGAACAGTTTATATCGAGTTACTAATTCTATCTTCCTTGTCAAAAGCCACATGTGTTAGAGGTGTTGTACGTGAACTGTTATGATCGATTTTAAAGTTGATTTTAGTAACAGAATGAAAAGAAGAAAATAAAAATAGTTTTTGTAAATGGTTGGTGGAAAGTGAATTGCACTACATTATGTATATATAAATTGCTTTCAAGCAGTTTTAAATTATCAATTGTACATACATTTTTTGAATGTTTGCATATGTTTTTGAGGAGTGTGACAGATATAAACCTTTAGTTGCCAAATTTCAAATAGAATATATTTCAAGGATTGCCTGCTGATGTGTATGAGACTTTATATTATTTTATGAATTAGAGATATGAAATGTTTTATGTAATTATCAACTAATTATTGAAATAAATGATATTTGATTCAAAGTGTTGAATTTTAATTTAGTTTTAAGCATAAATTTTTATGAAATTGAGCTGTTGTTACCTTACTTATTTATTATATTACTTATATTCCTTCCTTATAGACTTGTATTTTTATCGCTCCAACCCTTGCTTTCTATAGAACTAGATTAATTTTATAAGTGATAGTGTTATCACTTTAATGAAGGTATAAAACAACCAATCAATTTCTCTGTGCAGTCCATCTTTCTCAAATGCTTTTACTTTGAGGGGGGTTGGAATGCTGCCATTACTTTACATTTTATATCTTAAATAGTTCAAAATTATTATAGAGAAATGAATTTGTAGTCTAGTAACAACACTTTTGTTGATGCAGTAAAGATATCTTTAAGTTTTTATGACTGCGTTAATTTTACCCATAGTGTTATTGAAAAGATTCATTTATTTCAAGTATAATAAAATACAAGCATTCTTATCAATAATTCTAACAGACATTTTGATTAATAGTAGAATTTAGATGGTTTTAAATTGAATAGTAAGTGGAGAAATTGCTATAAAACAATGAATAAAAGTAGGATGATGTGCAATGCAACTTCAATGTAAAAAAAGTTAGAAATGTAAATGCAGTAAAAAAACTACTAAAAATCAGTATTTATTTCTTATTTTAATTTACTGATAATAATAATAATGCTAATTTGCTTTTAAATGAAAATTATGAATTTTATTTAGAAACCCATTCAATAAAAAAGTTGACAGTTTCTACTTAAAATTTCTATTTTAATCAAAATGTCTAAAGATAATTGATAATGTTGATTTGATTTCTTAACTTTGAAGAGAAATAATGGTTTTAACCCCATCAGAAGTGACTTTAGAGAAAGATTGAGTTTGGCAGTAGGGAAGGCCCGGAACTTTTCCGGCATACCACTTACGACCTGAAAACATGTACATGTGTAGAACAGGGGAATAAATTCAGAAATGTACCTGATATTTTGAAACATTATTTTCTCTTTGAATGAATCCAACTGTTACCCATTATTGAAATAGCTGTGATGCCAGATAATTTATTTAGAGAGCAACTATACTCAAATTAGTCAAAAAAATAAATTCAACTGTAAACATTTCTTAAATATATAGTACAACTGAAGCAAGGTTACTTGAGAGTATAAGGTTAGGCTCTCAGAGAGTGGATGAATAGATGACGTCACATTGGGACGCACATCGCTTCGTCCCAGTGTTACGTAACAGAATAAATATCACATTTGAGAGCTTTTTTAGCAACCGAAAAACTTTTCATAAGCCTGAATTTTTGTGAAACATTGTTAAAGAAAAATTATGAAAGAATAAAAATGTTTGAGTGTTCAGTCGAAAATTTTAATAAAATTCAGTGATCTTTCTGATATGATCTCCATGTAAGAAATAATTATGACGTATCATATATATTATTTTTTAAAACTAATTTATCTGAGACACTGGATGATTTTTAAGAAACTGGAGAATTGAGATTAATTTTGATTGCAATTATAAATTGCACATTCGTTAAAATAATAGTCTTTTAGTTACTTCATATAGTAAAAAATGAAATAAAATATCTTTGAATAATTCCTTAAAATTAACTTGTAATTTTTGATAAATATGAGCAAAAATAACTTATTTTTATCAGAATTGCTTTCATCGCACAAATCGTAATTGAATTATACACATGTATTTCTCATCTTTAATATATATCACATTTTCACACCAGAATAATAAAGATATATTAAATGAAATCTCTCAAGCAATACAATAATTATTATTTGCTTGCAATATTAGTAATAAATGGTTGTGTCACAATATATATATCATCAACATCGTTTTTTTAAAAAATATTTATCTTAGAAACGGGAATTCTCACAAAACCTCCGAGCCTCAAACATCGACCTCAGCTCTGAATCAAACGAGAACTATTCATAATAAAACTGCATTTCCCACCTTTTAATTTGGGATGTGAGGAGAAAAAAGAAACAAAATAATAACCAGACTCCAGATTAGATAGAAATAAGCCCAAAAGATAATATTTATTTTCATTCATTGGAAACTCCTATTAGACAAAAAAAGCAAATAGTATTCTCAAAAAGCAAATCGATCATTTGGAATTGCTGTAAAGTGAACAAAAAGAGAAGAACCATGATCCATTTTCATTAAAAATAAAAGTATGGCGCGGAATTTATAAACAATAAAAAGCACTCTTGTGAAGTACAATGAAGACGATGCAATAACGAACTATTAATCGGGTATTTTTAACTTTTCTTACAATACAAAAAAATTATTTCTTTAATTTGAAACCGCGGAGAGTTTCGAAATCTGTCCCAGTAAGACATCATGCGTGGAAAGACCTTGAATTAGAAGAGTTATGGGATTTGAAGCAACAAAGGCAGTAATCCCCAAAAGACCTGCGCATCGCGTTTGTGGACCCTCCCTGGACTGAAGTTTCCAATCTTGCAAATTAAAGATATAAACATGTTGTATTTATTAATGTTAACATGTAAGTTTTTTGGAAATCTATTAGTGTAGCTGATATAATTCTTGAGCAATTTAATTTCCAAATATTTAAAATTAGAGAACACTTCTACTTACCATTGTAAAATGCAATCTCTTCTAATAATAAAAGAGGGTGTGTATTGGTGTTCTACAGGGCAGACTACTGGACCTAGAGCTACGAAATTTGGCACTAACACCTTTGGAGGATGGGAATGTGCTCCTTCTAACTTTATTAAAAAGTAGGCAAAATGTTATCATATTTTTGGAGGTTATGAAGGAAAAATTATTTTTACACTATCTGAAAATTCAAAAACTTACCT
>BGPR01002886.1:141619-156822 GCA_013235015.1 Araneus ventricosus
ATTTCTTTAATTATACAATTTTGTTCTTTTATTTTAATAAATATTTAAAATATTTTACAATAATACTTTTATTGATTTAATGAAATTCGGATAATTTTCATTAATTAAAATATTTTCTGGGTTTTCTTCCATTGTTGATAGCCATGGTAAGAAGATTTTTTTTTACTTTCTCATACAAGAGAAAGAGCAATACGTACTGAACGAATAATCCGCAGTCATGTGAACGCTATAACTCAAAAACTTGAATAGCTAAATGGATAAAATTTGGTACACAGTTTTATCGTTATGAATGTAGGTCCGTATAAAAGTTTGGGCCAAATCCGTCAAAAAGAGGCGTTCAAATTGCATATTCAATTTCTTTTAATCCGATTCTCATGCTCATGCGTATTGGTAGCAATCTGTTATTGTTGTAAATTTTATTTACAACAATAAATAATGTTTTCAAGCATCAATTGTTAACAATTTTTTTATTGTTGTAAATCAAACCGATCTCATTATTTCAGCAAATCTTTTATTCACACGCTTTTGCAATTGTTACGGCTGTGGTAGTATAAATTGTTTTCTTGGGAATTCAATTCCAAAGCAGAATTTTCGCTTTAGTATTCATTGCATTGCCTATTTTATCGAGCCTGATTCAAAGTAATATTTTTTTGAAACGTGGCAACAGATATTTGATTGCAGGTTTGTTTGTTTTACTTTCTCGTATATGAAGTATACAAAGAGAAAGTATCTCCACTACGAATCTCCACTTAGAAAGTATACGAGAAAGTTTAGGGGAGACCACTCCCGCTGGTTTACTTTCTCATACAAAGAGAAAGTATTGTAATCGTCAAAAAATTCGAACTCGAGATTTTGATGAATTTCCACTTTTTAGACCTCCCTGAGTCCAAGAAACGCAATTTTGGATTTATATCTGTGAACACGATAACTCGAAAAAGATTTTAGCTAGACGGATGAAATTTGGTATGTGATCTTTACACATAATTTGTATGTTTCTATCAAAATTTGGACAAAATTCGTCCACAGGAAGTCCATGTTCAAGTGAACACGATAATTCAAAAACTTCAATATCTAGAAGGGTAAAATTTGATGCACAGTTTTATCATCAGGAATATAGGTCTGTATCAAATTTTGATCCAAATCCGACAAAGGGTTAACTGTCTGTTGGTCTGCATATTCGTATGCATGTGAACACGAGAACTCCTAAACACAATTAGATAAATAAAAATTCGTATGAGGTCTTCTAACTTGAATTGTAGATCTGTGCCCAATTTTTGTTTCAATCGGTTGGAAAAAGTTGTTCAAATTGCATATTCTTTTTTCATCATACCGTTACTCAAGATCATGTTGCACATTGATGCGTTTTACTCTTCGCTTGGCATATTTTATTTCTGCTTGTTTTGTCTTGACCTGTTGCCGCTGTCTACGAGGGTAATATATAAATCTGATTTTTCATGACATTTCGGATCTTTCCATAGGTCTACAATTTTTATGCAGGGGATCAGGGTTTACATCTTTGTTAAGAAGTATAGGGAAGACCACTCCTGCTAGTTTTTTTTTTTTTTTCCTTTGTAAACAAAGAGAAAGTATTGTAATCGTCAAAAACTTGGACCTCAAAATTTTGATGAATCTCCACATTTTAGACCTCTCTCGGGTCTGGAAAACACAGTTTTGGAATTATGTCTGTCCGTAAACATTATAATTCAAAAACGGTTTGAGCTAGACAGATGAAATATTGTATGTGGTCTTTACACCAAATCTATAGATTTCTATCAAGTTTTGGACAAAATCTGTCCACGGGAAGTATTCCATGTACATCTGACCATGATAACTTAAATAGATAGATTGGTAAAATTTGGTACACAGTTTTATCTTCAGAATTGTAGATCTGTATCAAATTTTGGACTCAATCTGTCAACGGATTGACTGTGCATATTTGCCTGCATGTGAACACAATAATTCAAACACATAATGCCTTAGATCAAAGGTCCCCAACCCGTGGTATGCGTACCTCTAGGGGTACGCGAAAGTAATGTTGTTAATGGTAGATAATACAACAAAGGGATTAAAATGGAAACCAGCGGGAGTGGTCTCCCCTCAACTTTCTTGTATACTTTCTAAGTGGAGATTCGTCAAAATCTCAAGTTCGAATTTTTTTGACGGTTAGAATTCTTTCTCTTCGTATACGAGAAAGTTAAAAAATAAACAAACATGAAATAAAATATCTGTTGCCACGTTTTAAAAAAATATTACTTTGAAGCAGGTGCGATAAAATAGGCACTGCAATGAATACTAAAGTGAAAATTCTGCTTTGGAGTTAATTTCCCGAGAAAATTTATACTGTCACAATCGTAACAATTGCAAAAGCGCGTGAATAATAAAAGATTTACTGAAATTATGAGATTGGTCTGAATTTCATTTATAACAATACAAACATTATTACAATTCATGTTTGAAAACATTAGTAACATCCCGAAGTTTACAAACGTCGTGAGCCGATACACAATATGGCGCGTAGTATGAGATTATACAGACCAACAGACAGTCAACCCTTCGACGGATGTGGCCCAAAATTAGATACGGACATACATTCATGATAATAGAACTGTATACCAAATCTCATCGCTCTAGCTTTAATAATTTTTGGGTTATTGTGTTCACAGACAGACAGACATAATTCCAAAATTGTGTTTTTTGTACTCGGGGAGGTCTAAAACGTGGATCTTTTTCGTATACGAGAAAGTAAAGTTTAGTTTTAGTTATATTAACGTCCTGTTTTGAATCAACACGAGGGCTATTTTGGGACGGACCTCGTAATTTTGAACCACGGTCAGATGACGATACCTGAACTGGCACCCCCTCTCCAAACTTCCACGCCACACCACCGGGGGACGTTTGGCCACTTCGTATGATTTAACGTTCAACAGGTCCCATACACGGCGGATCTTCAGTAGAATCGGGTTTCGAACCTGGAACCCTCCGGATATAGTTCCAATCAATCGTTTTAATGGTTTTCCAGTTCTGTCCCAAGAGTGACCAGGTTGTGATCACCGGGTTATGGTCACTCTCAAAAGTGGAATCCGAAACGAAGCAATCAACTTGGTGATAAATTGAGGTTGATCACAGAGTAAGATCTTGTAGAGAATTAATTCCCGTGTACGAGGTAAATTCGGGTTGGACGTGTTAAGCATAACGAAATTAGAGTTTTGTAGCCAATCGACAAAGCTGTTGCTAAGAGATGTAGAATTATTAGAACCCTACATTGAAGGTTGAAATCCCCAAAAATGATGACTGGAATCGAAAGTGATTCAAAAAAAGATTTTGCTTGCTGTAGAGGAGCATATAAATTAACAATAATGAATTTTTGGTTATTAAATTGGATTTCAGTAGCAAGAATTTCAAGGTTAGTAACTTCAGAAAACAAAGTTGGGAGAATTCTACCAGCGGCAGTCTCAGGTATGCTGGTAAGAAGACTTCCTACTGATCGATCTAGTCTGTGAGAGTAAAAAAAGTTCATATTTGAATTGCGAAGATGATCATCTGGGTTTAAAAAAATGTCTTGAAAAATCCAAAATTGAGAGGTGGAAAAAAGTGGAAGTTGAATCCAAATCCTCTTATTCCGTAAACTTCTACAGTTCCATTGAACAAACGTCATGAAACATAGGAAATACAACAGAAAAAAATTAAGAGAATAAGGGAGAGAGAAAAGACAAAGAAAAAGCAACTTGCAAGGATCAACAACAACAAAAAGAAAAAAACCCTACAAACTTGTGAGGAAAAAAGTCTAAAAGGTTCCAAACTAAGTTTGGTGCCCCTCCGCATCTAAATGCATGGGTGTACTTGGAACGTCACAAAGTTTTTCACAGCACTTTTCTTTCTAGAAGGAAATCTGGTGTTAGCTTCAGTTTGGTTCATCATGTTGAAGAAGTTCTGAAGCAGGGTCTCAACTGTTTTTTCGAACATTTTCATAAGGGCAAGGGTTTGCTGTTCCATTTTTTTTCTAGGAGAGATTGCACAATGGGCTCTATTGTTTGATTGCGGATTCGAAATCATTGCTGATTATATTTGATTTTACTGCTGTCGCGTAATTTCTGTGTTATAAGCATAGCCTGTGAACCGCGCGATCTTACCAGTGACCACTCTCTGTGCCTGTAACAGTTACGCGATTAGTTTAGGTTCGTAATCTTGTGCTTGTAGCAGTTGTTATTGTGTGCGTCAAAAAATTTCTTGTGCTCTTTATGAAATGATCTAATAATTATTATGGAATCGTCTTTTTGGAACGAACTATACTGTTTAACTTGGAATTAAAGGGTAACAGTCTTTGTTGCTTCAAATCCCATAACTCTTTAATTCAAATTCAATGTCTTGTGTATATAAAGCTGCCTAGTTATTAACGCCTCCATATAACAACGGAAATAATGCAGTGTGGCTGCGTGAAAATATTTTCGAAGTTCGCGAACATTTTATTACAAAAAACATCGTCGGACGAACTAGCGGATCGGTCGAACGAAAACCGAAGTAGTATGGCAGCGTTGCAAATAAATCCACCAGAGAACTTTACCTTTTCAACACCTTCAAACTGGTCAAAATGGAAGATGAAATTCGAAAAATATCAAATTGCTTCCGGTTTATCGACCAAAACAGGAAATGAGCAGGTAAATTCTTTACTTTATATTATGGTAGAAAAGGCGGAGAATATTTTTAGTTATTTCGGTTTCTCCGAAACGGAACAAGCTGATTTTAATACTGTGTTAAAAAAGTTTAGTGTTCATTTTGTTGTTAAGAAAAATACTATCTTTGAAAGAGCACAATTCATTAAACGTATGCAGCTCGATGGTGAATCAGTTAATACATTTATAACTGTTTTGTGCTTTGTATACATTGGCAGAAGATTGCGAATACGGTGCATTGCACGACGAACTCATTCGGGATCGAATTGTGGTTGGAATACGTGACAAATTTGAGTGAAAAGTTGTAGTTGGACGCTGATTTTACTTTAACAAAAGTAATTGAAAGGGTTCGGCTCAGAAAGATGGCTAAGGAACAACAGGAAAAATTGATTGAAAAGGGAAATTACGTCAGTTAATGCTATCTCGCCAAATAAACCAGCAAAATTTCTGAAACAGAAAGTTTGGGGGCAAGAAAACAAAGTTTGAAACCCGATTTCCATAGAAAATACATTGAAAATGAATCCCGTTTTCCTGGAAAATGTAAATGGTGCGGCAAACAAAGACATGATAAAAGAATGTGTCTCGCTAGAGATGCCATATGCCGAAAATGTTCCAAAATAGGACATTATGCTAATGTTTGTCTCACGAAACCCCAGACAGGGTATTCTGAAGTGGCGTATTTTGGTGTAGTACAGCTCGAGAGTATAAACGAAACTAACATATATTGGACAGTTACGGTTCAAGTAAACCATAAAAACATCACACTGAGCTGATCACACTGTGTTGCCTGCAAATGTTTTTCAGAATTTGTTCCAAAATGCTAAATTAGAGCCACCTGATAAAATTCTATGTGGTCCAGATAGAAATCCATTGAAAACACTTGGGAGATTCAAAGAAAATATTGAATGCAAGGGAAAGAGTTGCACTGAAGAAATATATGTGATTTCTAATCTTCAAACGTGTCTTCTCGGTAGACCTGCACTGCTCTCTCTTGGATTGGGCCCCAATTGGAATTCTATCTTCCAGATTTCTGCAGCTTATCCAAAAGCTAAATTTCCAGAATTTTCAAAGGACTCGGGGTAATGAAGGGATGTTATTCTATCAAATTGAAACCAGGAGCTATTCCATTTGCTATCACTTCTCCCAGACGTGTGCCGATTCCTATTTTAAAGCAAACTAAAGCTGAATTAGAAAGGATTGTGGAGGAAAAGGTTAACACAGCTGTCTTAAAACCGACAGAATGGTGTGCACCGGTAGTAATCGTGCCAAAAAGTGATAGTAATGTACGGATATGTGTAGACCTGGTGGAACTCAACAAAAATGCTATGCGGGAGCTGCACCCATTACCCAAGGCAGAATACACTTTAAATCTCTTTGTTGGAGCAAAAATGTTTTCGAAACTGAATGCCAATTCTGGTTTCTGGCAAATTCCTCTAGAGAAAAGTTCATCCTATCTCACCACATTTAGCACCCCATTTGGTAGATTCAGATTCCAAACAGTGCCTCCTGGTATCTCCTCTGCTCCAAAGCATTTCCAAAGAATGATGTCTCAAATGTTAGAAAGTGTACCTGGAACACAGTTTGTCACATGCATGGTATTTTAATATGTGGATCAACTCAAGAAGAACATGACCAACGCCTCACAGAAGTCTGTAAAACATTAAAGAACTATGGTATGACATTAAATGCAAAAAAAATGTATTTTATCTCAGACATCTATTAAATTTTTAGGTCATATAATGGATGGACAAGGAATTCATCCGGGTCCTGATAAAATTACTGCGGTAGAAAATTATCAGCCACCAACGAATAAAAAGGAACTAACCCAGATAGCATGTACGCTTACAGCAAGTTTGATTTTTTCTTGATATTAGCTTGTCATGACAAACTTAACACGACAACTTTGCAACGAACTTCCTGCAAAGTAACAAAGCACAATCGATTATCCTCCTTGAAATGCAAGTTTGCTGTTAAGTTGTCACGGCATACGTACACACCACGACCTAGATACAATTGTATATATCTGGTTTTGATCTTTGTCTCTGTTTCAAAAAAACATCCGATTTTTAATAGCATCTCCTAGAAACGTCCTTCTTTTTAATAATTCAATAAATCAATGATAATTTGAAAAAAACTAACTAGGTCTTTTTATAAAAAAAATTACTTTTGAAAAATTCTCCATCTTTTTCATAAATATAGAACTCGCATTTTAAAGAAAACTACATATCGCCTTTTTCTTAGCGTTGAAATTTTAACGATGTCGATCCAGGATGTCCGCCTCTGATGCCATCAGCCTAGTCTCCAAAGACTTACTCTAAAAGAGCTAGCTCATGTATAAAAGTATCTCGTGATCCCTATGTCACCAGACGTGATAGTACTGTCCGACCTCCTGAAAAACTTGGCCTTTAAATTACAAAGGAAGGGAGATGTGCTATAAGCATAGCCTGTGAACCGCGTGATCTCACCGGCGACCACTCTCTGTACCTGTAACTGTTACACCGTTAGTTTAGGTTCGTAATCTTGTACTTGTAACTGTTGTTATTGTGTGCGTCAATAAATGTCTTGTGTATATAAAGCTGCCTAGTTAAATAACGCCTCCTTACAATAACGCAAATAATACAATTTGCATTGGAGGCGTGACTGAAGATGCGTCTGGCCTCTCCTGTCTTGGATTTTAACTCTAACATTTGTTGTTCTTTGCTATACATAGGACATGTTTTAGACGCTGCACTTTGCAGGCCCTTGACCTGGACCAACGTGAACTATACCACATAAGTGGCAAGCTTTGGATTTTTCACAAATTCTGGTTGGATGAAAAAAGCTAAAATACTTAGTAGATTGCCAGGCCTGTCAATTGAAAGGCTGAATTTTCTGATTTATGAACCAGATTTTAACAGAATCCGGCAGATAGGTGCCAAGAATAGCTACAAGAACTGGTGAAGCTTCTTGCGAAGAGTTTGGTTTCACGAAACCTCGCATATGGGTGATGACAATATCGTTATTACAGGATAGTTCATCCGCTAATTCTTCCAGTGTGGTTTTCGTCGGTATATAAGGAATGAGGAATCGAGAGGTAATGTTTGCCCTAATCACATAAGTAGACACTGAGGTATCTAAAACGTTTTGGAGGGTAAGAAGTTTAGCCGCACAAACTGTCCGAGGTAGAGAAGATAAGTTTGCCTTAATGGGTATATTTCATATTGGTGATATTTGAGTGCTTGGTAACCACTTGTTTTATATATGTATGGAGTTGAAAAGGGCTCGAAAGAGGCATTTTTGCTGAGCTGTTCTTATTAGCGATAACTATATTGATTGTTTCAAACTGTTTTTGAAAAAGGTGCAGTACAAGTTCGTTTGTGGGTTTACCACTTATTAGAAATCTGTCATTAGATGTAAGGACCATATTGTCATGTTCTTTAATGTAATTCAAGAAAGAAAAATCATCATTCAGTTCAGATACAGTCACAATGAAATGACTCAGATTGTACCAAATGTTGCGAAATTACGTAAGCAAACCAGGGAAACGGCTAGAAAAAAATGGGCAGGTCTTACCCAGATAGCAAAGAAAACTTGTCTAAAAGTTTGGAAACCTTGTCGTCGGCAAGGGTAAAAGGTTGTCACAAAGGTTTCCATGACAAGGTTTGAACCTTTCGGCATGGTAGCGGAACGGATCTCTAGTCAACAAGAAAAAAAGGTTTTTAGTAAGATTTTCCCCAAGCTTTTATTACAAGCTTGTTTCAGGTCTTTCGAAAGGTTCTTAAGAGCCCTCCTTCGGCGAACAAAATAGAACCCCTCCTCCGAAGCCTTACTCCTACAGAAGGGTCGAACCCCTTTTTTTCACCCCTCTTCAAAGCCGTACTCCTACAGACGGGTCCAATCCCCATTTTTATCCTCCTTCTGACGTCATCTTAGAGTTATCTGGAATGTCAATTAATTAGATAAATTAGGAAACTTAATTAATCAAAGCTTAATTATTAATTTCAGTAATCTAATTTTTAATTGAAATTACTTGTACGATTTCGTAGTAGATTGTGACAAAACCCCAAGTTCCTCCGAGCCGGGGCTCGAACCCGCGTTCATAGAGTTGGAAGGCAAACGCAATAACCACTATACCAACCGGGGCTACACACGATGGGACAGGTGGTTTATAAAATTTTTTCTTACGTCAATCTTGCGGGAATGGTTTCCGTAAGGTATGCGCGGAAATACTTTCGCGGACTTGCCGTTCAAACCTTGTCGGTGAGGTAGTTCATAAAAAGCTTTCCTATGTAAACCTTGCAGCAATGGTTTCCGAAACAATTTGAACGGAAATGCTTTCGCGGACAGCCTATGGAAAGTGAAATTGCAACCTTTTCGCAACCTCCTTTGCTATATGGGTAGCTGTCGGCTTTAAAAAACTAGAAGAGAAAAAATAAAACGCAAAAGGTAAACAGACACGCAACCACGCAAATCCAACACAAGAGCTCGAGAAAGGCAACCGTCATTGATGACGGCACAACCCCAACCGCTGATTTGTTTATTTTGGTTTCACAGAACTTCACTTCCGTTTCCCAGTCACCCTCCAATTTAAGCGATCGCCAAATCCGATTGGGTTCCATATCAAACGCCAAGTTCGAATCAGTTCTTTCTTGAGTACACAAAGCGCCAAAAAAACGATAGATAATAATTATGGTAACTTTTCCACACACTTAGGCTCATACTTTAAGTAAACATTGAGAGCTACAACAATGGACGAGTTTTCTGTGTTGTTTTCATGCCTGTACTACGTATTTCCGGTGTAATGCTAAGTCAATGGATCTTCAAAGCGGAAGTCCAACATACAAGCAGATAAAGTCAAGGATTTTAATGTTAGTAAACGAACCAGAAAAATCATTCATAAAGAACATGAAATTTAATATTTTGAAAGTATCCTTAAGCCATAACATTAGAAAACTCCACTTTAAACATTAATCCAGGTAGCACATAATATTGTCTTATATCATAAAATTGGAAAAAGTAATATTGTACAATATTTCTCCCAATATTGAAACAGTGTAAAACGTAAGACTTTTTCAATACTGTACAATGTCATATAATACTGTATAATATTAAATAACATTATACTATACTGAATATATATATATATATATATATAATATTATATAATATAACAATATACTAAATATTTTAAAATTACATTTTAGAACATGGAAGATATTAATCATTTAATTCTGAACTTCTGGGAAACATTTTGTTATTTTTTGAACACTTCTACTTACGGCCAGCTTTGATCCCGGGATCTTCCGCATACCAAGCCGGCACCTTACCGCTGGACCAGCTAGACTTGCATCAGAGAGCGTAAACGATGATAATAAAATATAGTTACAGAGTTCGGATCTCTTCGAAATTTCATGCTCATTAACAATTAATATGAATAGCCTTTTTAATTAAATTATCTTTTATCGTTACAATTTCGAGTTCAAAATGAAATTAGGGGCCGTTCAAATATTACGTAAGCATGTTTTTGGTATTTTTTGCCCCCCCCCCCTCCCCCCTTGTCAGCAAAAATAAGCAAATCGCAAACCCCCCTCTTATTATTACGTAAGCAAAAAGCAATCACCCGTTCTTTTTTTTTTACAAAACGTATAGCAGTAATAAGCTAATTAAAAAAATTTTAGGACTTAATTCAAATAAAAAACTCTAACTAGGCTTAAAATGAAAAAAAAAATGTAAGTTTAATTTCCTTACAATTTTAAGTTTAAGCTTACAAAAATCAAGTTTAATTTTCTTTTGCCAAAGTTAACTTTTTTTTCAAATCTAATAATTTAAAATTAAATTATTTGTGCAAGTTACAAGAGATTTTCGGAAATAAAGTGATTTTAATGTCTTACGTAAGCATCACTCATACTCTCCCTCCCCCTTGTCAGCAAAAATAAGCAAATCGCAAACCCCCTCCCCCCCTTGGGTGCTTACGTAATATTTGAACGGCCCCTTAGAAGTCGAAGAGGAAGCAATTTTAGCTCTTTTATTTAAATTTGCTAATTTAATAAATTAAGGCAAAGACGTTTAAAAGTAATTATAATAATATGTTTGAAAGGTTTTAAAATAATTTTGAAATTTATTTATTCCTCTTCCAATGCATTACGAGACGCCCTTAACATTTATAATTACAGTATTGATTGAAAATCAATTACAAGATTCGCAACAATAAATCACGTGCATATTTTTACGACGAGAATAACACTCAAATTTTTTTTCACAGAACAATAGATAATTCATATGTGAGAGCTTTTTAATGGTTAACCTCCTTAGCTAAATCCGCCCAGCCTTTTATATACGGTAAAACAAAATGATTGTGTAAAAATTATTTAATATCTAATAAGCATTTTGTAGAATATTTTTTCGGGCATATGATTCAATGTTGATTAATATAGTGTTAAAATATCATCATACTGCAATCTGTCGACAGTAAAAATAACTTCACCTTAAAATATTGAACAACGCTGATATATGTAGTAACACAGTAACACAGTATCACCATGCTGTCATCTGTTGACGGAAAGAATAACTTCACCTTAATATTGGAATATTGAACAATGTAGATAAATGTAAAACTCATAATATCATTTTCGCTGTATTGAATAGTATAGTATAATATTCAGCATCTTAAAGAATAATTGTTCCAGTGGAGTTTTTTTTAAATAAAACCTCCAATCGAGTGATATCCTGAGTTAAAATGAAGATTTTTATAAAAAACATGGTTTTTATATTATTTTTGAAAATTTAGTATCTCGGAAATACTGATACATACAATACAATACTTTGTTACGGTATTCGGTGTTCCTCGTTGTTCATAATATTGTATAACATTGTGCAAATATTATATAATATTTGAACAATATTATGAACAACGAGGAACACCGAATACCGTAACAAAGTATTGTATTGTATGTATCAGCATTTCCGAGATACTAAATTATAATATTTGACTCCTTTTGCTGTCTGTAAGACTTTTTGCAACAATATTCAACTGTCACTTAGGGATGTATAATCCACGATTTTTTGAGTAACAAATATTTTTGCTATTGCTATTTTTAAATATCTATTCCAAATAACTGTTATTTCCATGACACTTTTAATTTTCAAAAAGTCTTATTAAGTATAAGTAAAGTGTTCTAAAAAATTCAAATTAAAAAAACTGTTATTTCTTCTACTTATTGTTAATACTTTCTATTAAGTTTTCATGTTTAGTTCTTTGTATTGTCAACAGATGGCGCCAGCAAAAATTATTGTAGAAAGAGATGTTTGGAGCTTCAGTTCACGGTTCACAATCAATAATAATCAGTCACAGAAGTCACCCTTCGGCGTCACAGTCGCAATTTTCGGTGCGATCACAGTATGGGATCCTTTCCGCGACTGTTCTTCTTTCATACAATTACTGCGATTCTGTCAATCAAAGAGAAAAATGAGTACTTGCTCCATTGAGTTCTAGGGATGACGAATATTTGACTAACTGTTATTTTCTATGCAATATCAAAAAATCACAAATACCAGTGATAAATACTACTGTCAAAAAGGTGTGATTCAGTCACTTGTATAAAATGTACGCAAAGTGTTTTTTTTAATTTTAATTTCATTTCTTTTTAATATAATTTTACAAGGTTTTAGTTCTATATACTGTCAACAGATGGCGCCATCAAAAGTTACTCTGAAATCCCTCACATATTATTCACATTAACAACCTTCCACACATAGGAGGGGGCATCATCACGCCCCACTCAAGGAGAAGCAGACACTTTACCTTCACAACGCTTCACCCTTGACCTTCGAGATAAGCAGGTCACTCTTCACTTCGCAGATCACCCTACTCGTCTCGTATTATATCACATTTTGTATTTTCACCCCACCCCCCATCGCGGTTTAAGAAGTATATCTGTGAATCACCCTTCTAGTGGTGATATGCGTTCTCGAATGATAACGCCGCTTTTGTAATTCGAAGCTTCGTTGGGAACTCAAAAGAGCAAGTATTCGTTTTTCTCTTTGATTGATAGAATACTGTAATTCTCCGAAAAAAGAATAATCGCGGTAAAGATCCCTTACTGTAATCGCGCCGAAAACTGAGAGGATAAATGCAAAAATTCAAACGAATTTTCGCTGGCGCTATCTGTTGACAGTATAAAGAACTAAACATTAAAACTGAATAGAAAATATAATTAAAATAACAATTTCTTATTTAACTTCTTTAGAACCCTTTACTTATACTTAATAAGACTTTTTGAAAATTAAAAGTGTGATTGAAATAACAGTTATTTGGAATAGATATTTAAAAATAGCAATAGGAAAAATATTTGTTACTCAAAAAATCGTGGATTATACATCCCTATTGAGTTCCCAACGAAGCTTCGAATTACAAAAGCGACGTTATCACTCTAGAACGCATATCACAACAGGAGGAGTGATTCACAGAAAGACGTCTTAAACCGCGATGGGGGGAAGTGCGAACTGTGATATAATACGAGACAAGATGGGGGTAGGGTGATCTGCGCGGTGAAGCGTGGCCTGCTTATCTGGAAGGTCACCGGTGAAGACTCTGTTTCCCCCGAGTGGGTTGTTCTGATGCCCCTCTGTGTGGGGAAAGTAGTTCGTAGTTTTCATGGCGCCATCTGTTGACAGTATATAGAACTAAAAAATGAAACCTGGCAAAATTATATTAAAAAGAAATAAAAAACCGCTTTGCGTACATTTTATACAAATGACTGAATCGCACCTTTTTCGGGTCTATTCTGGTACCCCGGTTGGGTTGGGAGACGTCACTTTTTCCGCCCGTTAACGACAAGTGCGATTCTCGTACCCGTTTTTCCAACCTGTTGGGATCTCGCTCGGTCGAAAAAAGGACTCCGATATCTCCCCAGCTCTGTACCTGACGTAAACGCTGTTCGCTAGCGAGAAGTGTTGAACTCAGAACTCATCAAATTTTCGTTTGAAATGGAGGCTGCTAAGACGTTAATTGTGTTTTGAAAGGGTTTATCGGGATAAATGTAATCCATTTGACCAATCTGGAGAAGAATTTATCAATTACTTTAGATTTCTTAAAAAGTAGTTAAATATTTTATCGAATTTAAATAATTTCATCTAATAATTTAATACGACAATCTAAAGTAATTAAATCTTTAAAAGTAGTTAAATCTTTTACTACTCCATCAAGATAGTCAATAATGATAGTTGATAATTAGCTAAGATCAATTACATTTAAAGATTTAATTACTCAATATTTTCTTATTAAATCAAATTAGGGAAACATTTTAACATTGAGTGTGGAATGACTTTCCTCATTCCGTATATATCATCACAATTTTTTTATTTGGGTTTTAATTCGAAGAAATCTGTCAAATTTTTTCAAAGTAATTCCAAAATCTGACAATAAAAGAATTTTTCTTGTTCCTTGATAAAGTTGTAATTTTTTATGTTGTGGAAACTTGCTGAATTTAGTAACTTTTTTTCTTGTTTTATTTTCTTATGTAATTGGAAAAATAAACAAATGGTTCTTAATATTAATTTATAAGATTTATTCATGTTAAAATACTTGGCATGGAAAAAAGTTTATTACTTTTCCTCTCTCTAGAAAACTGGTAAAATTACATCAATATATTGAAAAAAAGACTCCAATTTATGTTCTCTAAATGTATAATGTTATTATAAATGTATATTTTGTAAAAGATAAATGGTTTAACCCCCACTTAACAATAGACTTATGAAAGCAAGAAAGATGCATTATAATGCATCTTATAAGAGCAGAAGTTAAATCTTCCCACCTCTTACCCTTGGCGTCTTTTGAAAAGATGCGATCAACTTTCCCACTTAAAATTTGTGGGTATTTTTCAAAATAATCCAAGATAATTTCGAATTGGGAAGCAAATGTACGCTTCGCCATAGTTCCTTTCACGATTCAAAACTTGAACTGAATCTGAAACCATAAACAAAAATATCTCATGACGATCGATTGATTTGCTGCGCGCTCAGCAGAAATACGTCACTTCCTAGCGTAAAACGAGATGTTCGAATCGACCGAGGTACGAGAATCAGACCCCTTCTTTCGGTCGAGAAAAAGTCATTAACGTCCCGCGGTCGAAAGGCGAAACGCTCCCAACCCAACCGGGGTATGAGAATAGACCCGTTAGACAGTAGTATTCATCACTGGTATTTGTGATTTTTTAATATTGCGTAGAAAATAACAGTTCGTCAAATATTCGTCATCGCTACTGACATCTCCGATATTCGAGGTGACGATTCACCCCCCTAGACAGACAGTAGACAATCGGAATCCAACTATAATAGGTTGATAAATGAATAAGTTGAGACAGTTAATTGGAATTCAGCAGTTTTATATTAAGTGATAATTGGCTTCGCTAATCTTCTGCGCTTTCAAAATTTTCTTTTCCGAAATTGAAAAAAAAAATTTTTTTAATGGAAATTCCTTTACTTGAATTCAAATATGATGAAAGAAAAAGAAAACAAAACAAATTGAGCAATACGTAACTGGAACGGGCGCATAGA
>BGPR01002887.1:5423-37682 GCA_013235015.1 Araneus ventricosus
TCAATGAGAAAGACTTTCGAAAAACATAACAATTGATACCTCTTGCTTCATTCTTAGAACATTTAATCAAATTCTTTATTACAAATTAGTAATTCAAAAGTAAAAAATGAAATTTCTACATTTTACTCTCATCGTTTTAAGAATATCTATTAATTTCAGAGATAGCCTGTATGTCCTAGCAGTGTACTCTCGAAATTTAAAGAAAATCGTTGATTTTTGTTGTTCAAGATTGTTCATACTTTTCATTTAAATTTTGAGTAAAATCATGCATTTATCATCGCTGCATTAATATTTATTCTTTTATCTGCTACTGAAATCGTTTTTGCACGATAATTATGTTCACAATGTTTGTGCTACAACAGTAATAACTTTTACTATATGTTGTTATGTAATTATTTCATTATATTTTCAAGAGTATTAAATAGAATTTTTTTATATATCGTTTATTTTTATACAATACCTTAGTTAACAACCTAATTTTGCTCTGTAAATTGAAAATAAGTTATTTTACTAAATAAAATATCTTTACAGTAAAAGACACATTTATCCAGGTGTTACCCTTTCTGGTTTAATCCACAATTGAGTTTATATTAAATTGTTTTTAAATAATTAGTTTATTTATATATTTATTATACAATATTACCTCGTGCTAAGTATTTTACTTGATTTTCTACATTATCACTTTATCTATAGATATGTCATAACTCTTTTATTAAGTGTAATGTATCAAATATTTGATATGCATGAAATGGTTGATATTAAAGAACATTTAAGCTTATTTTATTGCAAATAATAATTATTATTTTTATTCCATCTTTGTTATTAAATGTATAATCACATGATTCCCATTCTGTCGTTTATCTTTTTCTGCTTTATTATTGCTTTAATATCTATTTTCATGCTGTACTTTCCTTCTAGAATAAATAATAATAATTTTAAATGTCATTAAACTATTTTCGCTACTTTACCATTTTAAGAATTAATTAATAGTTCATCAACATTATATGCATAAGAGGTAGAGTTGCTTAAAATTATTGTGAGATAATATATTGTTCTTATACTAATCACCTTCTTTGCGATACGGATATAGCAAAGATACACACATGTCCATAAATTAAGGATAATTCAGAATCACACAGAAATTGAACTCTAAAATAAAAATTTCACCTGTAGAATTATCACACACATCTTGAAGAAGAATATGCAAATTACAGGAAACCACCAGATGGCGCGGATAGTACGTCACAATGACGAGAGTGTAAGAGAGGAGTATATAAGGAATGGTGGCAAAGAAGTAAAATTGTTCACAAGCGCTTTAAAAGCCTTTCAGTGCAATAACCGCATAGTTATGGCACAAAGGAAGCATTTGGATGAATTTGTACGTGGTAGAATTATCGGACGACTGGAATGTGGATGTACCCAGCTGGAAGTATCCGAGGAACTTGGAATCGCCCAGAGTGTCATCTCCAGGCTTTGGCAACGATTCCAAGATGATGGTAATATGAGTAGATGTTACAGCACAGGTCGCCCCCGAGTTACAACGCCGAATGAGGACCGGTATTTGGCAGTTACTGCCAAAAGAAACAGACGGAGCACAGCATCAGACCTGTCTCGTCAGCTCTCTTCAGCTACCGGTACGACAGTTTCAAGGCAGACCGTGTACAGACGCTTAGGGCACATTGGTCTATATGCTCGTAGGCCTGTCAGATGTGTTCCACTTACCGCAACTCACTGTCGCCTGCGATTAGCCTGGAGTAGAGAGCATGCATTGTGGACACCGTAACAGTGGTCTTGTGTGATGTTTTCTGACGAGTCCAGGTTTAGTTTGCAGTCTGATTCTCGCCGGACTTTCATATGGAGAGCGCCAGGTACCCGTTACCACCAAGAGAACACCATTGAACGACACCGTTACGGTGGTGCAGGATGGCTCGTTTGGGGAGGAATTATTCTTGGTTCCAGAACTGACCTGCATGTTCAGAGTGTAACGATGACAGGCCACATCTATCGGGATGTCATTCTGGAACAACATGTACGTTTGTTTCGGGGCGCCATGGGTGCTGAATTTCTGTTTATGGATGACAACGCCCGTCCTCACCGTGCAAACATTGTAGACGAATGTCTTCAATCGGAGGATATCACCCGTATGGATTGGCCAGCATACTCACCGGACTTGAATCCAATAGAGCATGTGTGGGATATGCTTGGCCGACGAATTGCAGCCCGTCAACCCCCTCCCACCTGTCTACCGGAACTTCGGAGGGCATTGCTTGATGAGTGGTGTAATATTCCCCAAGATCAGATTGATAATTTGATACTCAGCATGCCTAAGCGTTGTAAGGCCTGTATTGCATCGTCCGGGAGACATACTCCGTATTAACCATCATACTAACCATGTTATACTGTTTTTTGTAAATAGGTTCTTTTTTGAAATTTGCTCCAGGGAGTAAAAATCGCAATTTTTATTAATTATGTCAAACATATAGCATCTGTTTTGCTCTTTACCTTTTGTTTAATAAATAGACTTCACAAATAAGTCAAATTTGATTTGCTTCTGTCTCTTTCTTTGCCTGAACTTCATTATCCTTAATTTATGGACATGAGTGATATTTTACGCCATTATTCATTGTTTTTTGTGTAATTAATAGTTCCTTTCAATTAATGTTATCCAAACATTAAAGAATTCTCTTTTTGATCCAATTAAATTTCGATCGTATGCTAAAGAAATAAATTATTAAATTTTCAACAAAAATGAATAAAATGACACAATTTAGCTGAAACCTCCACTTTATCGAAATTTTCAGCTTTTAGCTTGCGATTTGTGAAGTAAACATTAATAAGATGCTTTTGTCATGTAATCGAATATCCGTAAGATGAAAAAATGTTTACCTCGTGAATTTTAAGAATAAGTAGGAATAAATTTTGAATTATCCGCTTGGCGATGAGTTAAGAATTAAAAATCCAATCTGAATGCTTTCAGGGAAGAAATTATATTTGTTTCCATTATCTATTCAAATTTGTATTGAAATATTTCTGCATAGATTGTTGAAATGAAAAATTTATGTTTTGAAATTTCAAGTAACGTATTATTTCATGTTTAGAAGAAATTATTACATAACGATTCATTTCAAATCACGCAGAATGTTGATACTTCTTGCCCTTTTAAACCATCTGAAATTCAGGAAAATTATATTTGTATTCATAAATCCCTGCAAAAAAACAACAGAAATGCTATAATAACCAGAGACGGTTTAAGTTTTCTAAATATTCGATCTTCCTATTTCGAAAGGAGACAGAGTCACACAATACTATTTACATTTCTTTGTTCGTATCCTTTATATCCACATTTCAGTATACACAATTTATTCAATAAGACCGAAAAATTGTTTCCTAAAAGAGCAGATAAATTGCCTAAAATAGCAGATATTTAAAGAAAGCATTAAGCAGAAAAGGCGCGCATGGTATTTAAATGAATTAAATTTAGCAGAAAATCAACGAGTGATACTTTAATAGGAGATTTAGAAACAGGAAACGTTCGAAAGGTTCCTTAGTATTTAAAAATCAGTTTATTTCGAATTATTGGTTTTACATATTTATTTGCTATGCTTAGAACATGCACAAATCACTTTTTCTATTTAGATTAAAGCTCAGTAAGAAAACTTAAAGAAGCATACATTAAACGCATATTGCATGACAAAATTGATTTTTATTGAACGGAACTATAATGAAAGCCTTATTTTAATTTTAAAAGGCGTTTTAAAGTAATATAAATTAATAGAGCCGACCAGACGGCGCTGTCTAGATTTGTTAGCGGTCACATGAGGAGCTGCTCCTTTAGCCACGGTAACAAAGTTTTTCCGGTCTGCGCAAAGTGTGGAGTATAGAGTGCGTCCCCAGAGCACATCCTCTCTTGTCTTCGCCTATCTAGGGAGACTTTCGAGACGGATCCTTTGCTTGCTCTCGATTTCTTGAGGGTGAGTGGGCTCATGGATGGTGTCTAGCTGCCGCTAGACAGAAAGGGATTAGTAACAACAACAACAAAGTAATATAAATTTTCTTTTTAATTTAAATACTTTATAATATCAAATGACGAATACAGATCAAACATTAATACTTGCATTCATATTTTCAATTTGGAGTTGAAAGACAAATATTCTCATCTTCTTATCCATTATACACAAAAAGGAACTACTAATTTAAATTATCTTTCACAACCATAATGCCAGTACTTTAAATCTAATGTTAAGCAGAATTTGACTGAAAATGATGCAAGATCAAAGGTCATTTAACATCACGATCACATGAATAAAATTTTGCTCATGACACAATGGCAGTTTCTATTCTAAATTTCTATATTTAAGATTCTTAAGCCAGTGCTCGACCCATATCGACCCTAAGATGTTACATGGTTCGAATAACCTCGAATGGCAGCATCGAGATAGAGAGCAAATTCCAAATTTCTGGCAGGGGATGGACGAGGACTGCACAGGGTCACTTCTGATAATTAATTCGTGACCCTTTACACAGACCATTGCTGCACCTGAAAGAACAGTTTCCAGGCAAACATTTACTGTTGAAAAAGGTGTTGAATAAAGGTTCTTTAAAAATACACACATTAAGAAAAGGTTGATTATATACAAAATTTCACATTCAAGAAAGTTCTAATGTCCATTTACACACATTATTTGTCTTAGGATTATTTTCCCACGAATTCTCGAATAATACTCAAAGAGTCCTGGCTGAAGATGCCTGCTCTGGATTGGTGGGAAAGTTCAAGCGTGCAGTTACGTCACTCGTTGGAAGAGGGGTCGCGATACATGTATTTTTTGAGCCTGAAAACTTCTAATATACAAACAACAACTTATGGAGAAATGAAATTAAAATACACCACATATTAAGATTTCTTATCGCCTTTATAATTGGCACTAAACAAATATTCGTCAATATGTGCCTCTTAGAAAAATTACATTAATTATCGACTTACCCGAATAATCGTAACCGTCACTTGGTGCCTCTCAACGCATCGAAGAAGAGACCTTTTAATTTCTAGACCTAGGATCACTATTCTTAAATACAACAAAATTGTGAGCAGGCCATCTGCACTTATGAGTCGAGATTCCTTCCACAGAGAGATCCTTCACGAATCTACGTTTGGAGGAAATCTTGTAGGACCATTAGGGAGCAAGATTGCATTAGAAAATAACGTTATGGAAAGTACCTACATGGATGAAACTGGAATTCCATACGTGTAGAGGCGTCATGTTAGGTTGCCATGCAGCATTACTTGTCCAATAAATGTAGGTACTGCGAAGACACCACTCATCTAGGCTGATGTTCTTGAGAGTTTTGGGATTATTTTAATAGATGAAAACGAAAGGGAAGACAGATATTCTCTTGTAGATGATTTTGAGGAGAATGATGTAATTTGTCGAAATCTGTGGTCAGCGATGTGGCTTATAATAAATATCTGAAAACTTAGTTAAAATGATCTAAGATACCATTTTTTACTTTTTCTTTGGAAGAAACTCCTTGTGCACCAACAAGTACAAGACAAGGCTTACAAAAGTAAGTAAAATACTCAAAAAATTCGTGAAGGATGCTTCAAATTAAATGATACAAATGCAAATTCCAAATAGAAAAGGAGGGAAAGAAACAAACATACAATAAATTGGTCACATCCATCCGAACACATGAATGGTTTTAAGCAATGAAGTAAATAAATAAAGGGAATAGAAACCGAAACATATTCAAATTTTAAAATAAGGTGTAGATGCAAAATAACTGGCCACATATACACAAAAAGATGGTTAATAACGAGAAATGGAGTAAAAGCTGTACAAGGTGTGGAAAAATGAAAAAAAGAATAAAGCATTCAAAAATCATATAAAAGCACACAAATGCACAAAATATTACAACAAGAAAAACACACATATTTCGCACAGGTTACAAAACAAAAGGATCTGATCCACATACATATGAAAAAAATTGAATGCCAAAAATTGAAAAGTGGAAGAAGTAAATAAAAGTAAGAAGAAAATTATTGTAAATGCCAGCAAAGAGACACCAAATTTATGGACCATAAAATATGGGGGAAAATGCAATCGATAAAAACACAGTGACAAAAACACTGAAGAGTAGAGAATTGCAGTCGGGATAATGGCAAAAATTAAAAGATATGAAAGAGTTTCTGCTGTTGCCTTAGCAATGATGGGGATGGGGAAATGGAGTACGAAGGACTACGAGATTCTTGCCAAGTGGTTCAAACTAAGGAGAGAAAAAAAGAAGGGTGCTAGTCCAAAGGGTCAGTTGATTAACTAAAATAAACGAAAGACGCTTCCGAGGAAAACACTTTTAGTAAATTGAAAGTGTTATAAGTGCTTGGAATTTAAAATATTTTTATTCAGAGCAACGCCGGGCATATCAGCTAGTGAACAATAAATATGTCAATAGGAGGAAAACCCGCAATAGCAAAAACAACTTCATAGGATATCGTACGATACCCAGAAATAACTCGGAAGAGGATTCTTGTCTGCATTTTCCGTAAAAGCCGGCAATTTATTTTCTTTTCAAAGCAGTGCCCTAGATTTGTGAACCATAACAATTAAAAGGAACAATACTAGATGAGAGATGTTACGTTGGACTTGAGTCCAAAAGTATTTATGGCAACTCTATTTAGCCGCAAAAGATTCTTTTCGTATTTTTAGATAGGTACAAAATATATTGTTCCCCACAACATTTACTATCATGGATAATGCCTAGGTATTTTAATTCCTTCACGAAACAAAGAGTAAATCCATGAAGGGTAAGAGCACTAGTAAATGTGTTTCTTTCTCTCCTATCCAAGATCATAACTTTTGACTTGCTGGCGTTAACTCTAATTTATATGTTTTAGCCCAACTTGAAACAAAATAAAGAATGCTTTGCTCTTCTCTGTTAATATCTTGAAGAGTATATTTCCTTGAAAGCAAAGAAGTAAATCGTCGGCTAAAGCTATCGTTTCACAACAAGATAAAATTGAAACTTTGTCCAATAAGTTATTGATAATGATATTTCAGAGTAAAGGCCCAGAAAGAGATCCTTGAGGACATCCTTTACGTGAAGGTCTGTCCTTTGAGCAATGACATAAAGATAAAGTTGCAGTTCTGTCTTTTAAGAATCTAGAAATAACAGCAAATAAGTTACCAGGGATTTTATCACTTCTCAAAAGACTAAGAATAGCAGCCCACTAGGTGTTATAGAAAACGCTCTTGATATCTAAGGAAATAACAATAGTAAAAAGGTTTCTCTTTTCACCATTTAAAATAATTTCATAAAGGCACTTCAAAGCGTCCTAAGTGCACTTCTGAGGCATAAAACAAAATTGAATTGAAGTAGTTATTTTTATACAGATGCCAAGTCACTCTTCTTACAATGAGCCATTCAAGACACTTGCCCAAGGATAATAATAAACTAATACATCTTAGAATGTCCAAACGGGGAATACGGACATCGTTATTTTTGGTAATCAAGATAATTCTAGCTTTTTTCCAACAGTGAGGAAAGGTCTTGACACGAAGGCACGAGATAAATCTTTCAAGGGAAGGTGAGGGTACATTTTGTGCAATTTTTTAATAACTTCATTAGGAATAGAGTCGGGGCCAGTAGCTTTTTCAGGTTTCAGTTTGCAAACAACAGCATCAATTTCATGAAGAGTAAAAAGGGGATCATTGGATGTGGTGCTATTGATAAGAGATTCATGCCGTATTTGTTTGTGACAGTCTTTATCATTGCTCTCACAATCCTCAGGAAAGGAATTACACAAAACCCCATCGATTGTCTCCTCTAAAGAATTCGTCACATTTCCACAGGGAACAGCAATTGCGCTGACTTCAACACTTTTCTGAAAATTCTGTTTGATTCCAAAGGTATATACTTACTTCCACACATTATTTACATTAATTTCATCCAAAATCTCCTTCCAAGAGTTTATCTTCGCATCCAAAAGTTTTCAGCTATATTTATTTTTAACTCCTGATGTTTGTTCCTGTAGATTTATTTTATAACAACATTTTTGCATCTCTGGAATTTTCTTCTTGCAGCATTTACATGTTTCCTCATGCAATTGAGTTTCGTTGTCCATCAAGGAACTCTATGCTTCCCTTGTTTTTTAATCGGAACGGACACTTTACATGAATCCTGTATAATGGAAATGAGTTCTCCAGTCGTCAGCAAATGGTGCAAAGATTCTGGATCTTGGAAGTAATCAATGAGATCACAAATTCTCGACAGCAAGAGTTTAGAAGTGTTATAAAATTTTCCAGTTCGCATTTTTAAGGTTAAAAACAGGAATTCTGTTATGTATTGTTGGAATAACAGGTTTCAGTAGAATTTCAAATTCGATTGTCCTGTGGTCAGAAAGAGATTCGTAGTTAGGCAGATGCCAAAAGGAAACATCTTCCAGCAAATCAGGAAGTACTCATTAATAACAAAAAATTTATGAGAGCTGAGGATCTTTTTATTATTGAACTACAATAATAAAAAGATAATAAAAGATCCTTAATAAAAAATACACTCATACAATTTATGCAGACCTGAACACAGAGAGTGCATTGGCTACTCTTATGTTCTTTACCAGAGATAAAGCAGCATAGACCGTTTACACAGTGACTGTCCTTATGATGGTATCCAAGGCACTTGAAGCAGCGGTTCATGATCAGAAAGACCTCGATTCTGCAGATATTCCAGTTTACTCTTAAGGACTTCATGGTCAGGCATATTTTAATCCAATCTGTAGATTGGATTCAATTCCAGAACCAGATCTCTGGAGTTCTCTAATTTTTTAAGCGTAAATCGAATTTTCGTTTCTTCCCACAAATTCTCACTTCAAAGTTCGGGATTCTGTTCTTTCGAAATCAGAATTTCCTGATCATGTATTTCATTCAGAATATTTTAAAAGAAGTTTTGGATTTCTGTGGCTTCACTTGCAGAATATCTGAATTTTTTAAAGGCATCAAGAAATCTCTCTTTATAATCTTCAGAAACACATTGCACCAGCACTCTGAGTTTCCTAATAGTTCTCATGTTTTTGACAACAATTTGAATTTCTCTCGGTTTCAATTGCGTTTTGATTGCTTTCCAAATTTCATTGGATGTAAAGTGGTTTTCCTTAGAATAAATAACAACATTATTGTTCACAGAATGAATCTCATTTTCAAAGATAGATGGCGCCACACACCAGCGTACGTTGGTTTGGCAAATGACTCTATTCCAACGGGATTAATTCCGTCAACAATTTCACGATCACATTCATTAATGTCTTTGGAAAAATGCAATTTCAACTTATAGTCCAGTTATCAGGTAGTTTTTTTTTTAAACAAATTCTGGTGGAGTCGTAATTTTTTGCTCCTATGTGTTTTTTGCGGTGCAGATTACGAATCTGAGGTTTCCCACCAAAAGTTTTGTTGGAATTTTAGTTATAGCCAAAAAACATGAAAAAAATGGACTTTTCCCAGTGTTTTGCTTATAACTCAAAAACTATCAAAGTTTGTATATCATCATTATATTTCAAAATAATCAGCACAAAATTCCCTACAATTTCCGTATATACTATTTTTTCGTTACACGTACCGTTTAGGCGGTATAACTGGTTGAAGTGTGGCGAAAGTTTGATTTACCTGCTTGCGCGGTTTGAACAATAACAAATCTTCCTATTCGTATGCACTAAAATTTACTATCTTACTATTAATACATTTTTCTTCTTTAATACATTTTTTCTACCGTAATGTTCCTTTTGCAAATAAATTTTTCATCTGTTATATTAGACATGAAAGTAACTTAGTCCCGAGAAATGCCGGGCATAAATACTAGTTATGAATAAAATTCCTTGATTACCTCTAAAAAGGCTGATGTTGATGGAAATTTAGAGCCACTTTCACAATAAATGTTATTTACGAACAACTAAAAGGACTTGGTGTAGTTTTTAATCAAATTTTATTAATTTCTATTAATTAATTTGAATGACTTGGTATCTAATACCCAAGAAAAAAAGTGACATGAAAAAAAGATAACATTCTAAACTTTACAAGTCATAATAACTTAATAATAATAATAATACAACCTGCAATCATAAATATTATCTTAGTACCTACATACATTACCCAGTCTCTTCACTTTATCTTGCTCGCTTTGAAGCTTATGGTCCAATATCTTTTGGAAGATCATCTGTGTCTTCCTCGACATGCAAAGAAGATAAAGACGCCTCAACTAAATGATCGGGAGGTATTGGTTCATCATCATCATCCTCTTCACTATTAATTACTTGAATCTTCCTCTTATTGCAGTTGTCCCAACATTGAAAAAACAACACTGAACAAACAGTCTAGCCTTCCTACAGCTGCAATTTCCAGTGCATCCCTTATTGCACTTGCAGGATACCTTGAGTAGGATAAAGTCAGGCACAAGGGGCTTCAGAGTTTTGACAGGTTGGAGGACACTGGTTGTTATTTCACAACTCCAGTCTTCAGGTCTCATTTTATTGTCAAGCCAGTATTGGATGGTAAACTCTTAGGGAATGTTGGTGGGCAGCTGCTTCGATTGGATTAAGCGAAGCCATGTTGCTACTCTTGTTAAATGACGATTTCATGTAATATTTCTAGCGAACATTATTCAAGGATGATGTATCCGAGGTAGATATTGGGTAGCCATACAATGCCGCAAGAAAGAGGTTCCCTGCATCCATAACGTCTTCATTGGTTATATCTGGGTTCTTAAAAATTTCAACTACTTTGAGGAGATCAAGATTGTTTTTCAAAGTCTGCCACAAACTTCATTTTACCATAATTAAATAGAGCTGATGTGGTGTCACATCCGCTCATGGCATGTATGAATAAAATCCTCATTATCTCGTTGAACTCTAGAGTCACTGATTTTCAAATGCTGATCAGAGCTGTTCAAACCAACACCACAGAATTTTCAATTCCATCACAAATATGTTGGAGCGCTGTCATTCCCTGCGTCCACCTAGCCAGTACACTATCACTGACACCATGGCTATGAGTGAAGCCCCCAAATGTTTTCATGTTTTTCATTACATCATCAAGACTGAACAGGGCTTCAGACAGACAAGTTAATTTGCCTAGACGTGGAGAAGCAGGTATGGGACAATAACAGGGCTATGTTGAAGTCTCCCAACTTATTAAAAAATTCTTGAGATTTACTCTGTTGTTTACTTCGCAACCACGATAGCCAGCCAATAGGTAGGAAGACTTAGAACGAATTTTGTGCAGATTATGTTAGTATATTCATAATATAACTGATAAAATATTTGAGCAAAGAACTTTACGATAGAAAAAGTATATTAATTAAGCAGAAATTTATTTAGTAAGATAGATAATTACGCGCATACAGATAGGATGGTTTGTTGTTGTTCAAGCTGCACTAGCAGGTAAATCAAACATTCTCCAAAGTTCAACCAGATTGTTGACGGCTTCGCGTCCTTCCATTGAGTCCGGAGTTTCGCGCCATTGAGGGTCCAGAGTTGAATGAACTTTAGCTGTCACCTTTTGTGTCCTTGGGGGTGCGAAGTTGACTGGAGTTCATTCTCGTTCGGATCGCCTAAGCGAACGGACCCTTGTGTCGTATTCCCCCTTGGGAATGAGAATCGTCTCTCTTTGAATGTTACTACTTAAGAATTTATTTAAATTTTACCTTGATCGTTCATGTTTTTGATACAATAAATTTATTTAATTAACAGTCCACTGCTATTATTTACCCTCTGATCTATCCTCCATTTTTTTGGCCTGAGCGACCTGGAGATATATGGGTAAAAATATGCTGCAAAAACTAAACCGCCTTCGCGGAACTATCAAGGATCGAGTAACTAGGCTAAATAAAGCTGCGGAGTCGTATGAACCGCGAGTCACGCCAGAATAGTCAGAAATTATTCTGAATCAAATGTTGCAAAATGTGTTAGAACTGAAAGCACAAATGAAGAAGCTTCTAGCAGACTATTTGGATTTACCAGATAGCACTAACTTGGAAGAATCCGTGGAGGTTATCTATACCATGAAAGAAGAAATCGAAGTTCTGCATGTAAAATTTAAAATTTTAATAACTATGTATTGCAAAGCACGTAAGGTTGACAATGTGCCGATGACTGTCCACAAACCAAAACTAAAAATTCCAGATTTACCTTTGCCTGAATTTACGGGTAAATATGAGGAATACGAATATTTTAAAACTCAATTTATGTCTATCATAGGCAATAATGAAAGTTTAAATGACAATCAAAAATGTTGTTACTTGAAAGCGTCCTTAAACGGTGATGCCAAGTTCATAGAAAGTACTCAAGATACTTTTCAATCCTTACTTTCAGCATTAGATGCGCGCTACCAAAACAAGCGTGCTGTTATAGACACACTTATTAAAAATATATTATCAGTCGAAAAAGCAAATGACTCTTCAAGGCAACTAAGAAATCTTGTAGACATTATAAAAAGAAATCTAAGAGCGTTAGAAAACTTGAAGTTATCGAGAAACAATTTATCTGACGCATTATTAGTACATATTTTGGAAGGAAAAATTGATTCCGAATCACAGAAGTTATTCCAAATGGAAAATAAATCCAGCGAAATTTTATCGCTTGATTGTTTCTTAAATTTCATAAAAGATCGTGCCCGAATTCTAGAGGGTATAAGCAAAAATGGTACTACTACAGTAAACTCTAACTCAAATAAGCAGTTTGTGAAGCCAAAACAAAATTTTTCCCGTCCAAAATCACTAATTGTGAATTCTCATAACAAAAGTAAACAATGTGTTCTTCAAAATTGCGATGAATCCCATCCTCTATATCGATGTTCTAAATTTAAATCCTTCAAACTTTCTGATCGCATAGATTGTGTTCAAAGAAATAAACTGTGCAAAAAATGTTTATCTTTTCATCCGAATACAAACTGTAAATCGAAATATAACTGCTTCATGTGTGGAGATAGTCACAATTCGTTACTGCATGATGACTCAAAAATAAACAACAAAAACAACTTCTGCCGCGACGAGGAAGATACTCCCCTCAGTGATTCTCCCCACTCTTCTTCAACTACGCAAGTAGAACGGACGGCTACCAGTTTTTGTTGCTCGACTTTTTTAAACCGTAAGTCGATTCTTTTGTGCACTGCTCGAGTCTTCATTCGCAATAAAGAAAACAAATTTGTACCAATTAGAGCAATTCTAGATTCAGTTAGCGAAATCAATATTATAAGCTCGGATTGTGCAAATTTTTTGGGATTAAAAAAAGAAAAAATATTCTTGCCTGTTAGTGGAAATTGTGGTTCAACTCAAAATGCTAGCAGAAAGGTGACAACGAGTTTGTCCAACTTAAACGGAAATTATCAATGGGATATCGAATTAATGGTATTACCAAAGATAGCAGATTTTTCACCTGCAACCAGGTTAGATGTTTCCAATTTGAAAATTCCAGAAAATATTCCACTTGCGGATGAAACCTTTTATATACCACAAAAAGTTGATCTCTTATTAGGCTGTGAACTGTTTTACGAATTTATCAAAGCAAGCACAAATTAGACTAAATGATAGTCATTTAATTCTTCAGGATACTTGTTTTGGATATATAGCTGCTGGTAGCACAGAACCAAATTCCCAAATTAATAATGCAACTAGTCATTGTTTTTGTCCAGAGGTATGGACACCTTAGATAAAACATTAAGGTCATTTTGGGAAATAGAAAATGTGACGTGTGACAGTTCCCCAATTAGTGAGGAACTAAATTATTTTAATGAGCACTATGAAAAAACCCATTATGGAAATTCTGAGGGAAGATATGTGGTACAAATGCCCTTTAAGCCTGAGATTGAAAAAATTAGTCTGGGTGATACCTATCAAATGGCCTCAAAAAGGCTCAATAACTTATGGAAAAGACTAAATCGGGATCCAACTATGAAATTCTTATACTCGGAATTCTTACGAGAATATAAGAATCTAAATCACATGGAAGAAATAACTAACTGTAACCACAGTAATAATGACGGTTATTTCTTGCCTCACCAAGGTGTCTTACGTCCATCAAGCATCACTACTAAACTTAGAGTAGTCTTCGATGCCAGTGCTAAGACCACAACTGGTTATTCTTTAAATGATCTATTGTGCGCCGGTGGTGTCCTACAGGACGACTTTTTTTCCATTCTTACAAGATTTAGGAAACACCAGTATGCATTTACTGCGGACATTAGTAAAATGTTCCGACAAATTGAGACCAACCATTCGCAAAGAAAATATCTAAAAAAATATTATAGAAAGAAGGATCTGAAGAGAATGTCAAAGTGTTTGCCTTAAAGACTGTGACGTACGGAACTACTAGTGCTCCCTCCCTAGCAACAAGGACTCTTCAACAACTTGCTAAAGATGAGAGGGAAAACTTTCCCATAGCATCAAAAGTGCTCCTAGTTGATTTCTACATGGATGATTGCTTATCCGGTGCTTCTAATATAAACCAATTTATGGCACTGAAGAAAGAAATCGGAGAACTACTTCTTCGAGGTGGCATGACTCTACATAAGTGGTGTTCTAGTGCGAGAAGTGAATCGGACCTCAATCCCTTCAACTACTGCGAAAAACAGTCAACAGTGAAAACTCTTGGAATGATGTGGAACAATTGTGAAGATGCCTTCTTATTTGATATCTCTACTAGTTCCACTACTGAGTTTACCAAAAGAGACGTTCAGTCTCAGATAGCTAGACTCTTTGATCCTCTCGGACTTCTTGGTCCTGTAATAAGCAAGGACAAGATATTTCTTCAACGTCTGTGGCTGCTTCTGATCGACTGGAGTCAGACACTGCTCAGGAGTGGTCTTTATTCATTTCAAGTCTGAGCTATGTGAAAATCATAAAAATACCAAGATTTGTGCTTAGTCCAAATCCCAAGGAATTTATCCTACATGGGTTTTCCGATGACTCGGAAAATGCGTATGGTGCAGTGATATACTTACAGTCAGTGTGTGATTCATCTGATAATAACACCTTTCTTCTTTGCAGTAAATCTAGAGTGGCGCCCATTAAACGTGTCACCATACCGATATTGGAGTTAGCAGTTACTGCTAGCCCAACTCACAAGAAAAGTTCTTAATGCGCTGAAATTAAAAATAGATCAAGTCCTTCTCCGGACTGATTCCACTATAGCCTTATCGTGGATTGATACTCCTCCTCATCTTTTAAAAACCTTTTTGAGTAATAGAGTAGCTCAGATACAAGAGCTTACTAAAGAGTATAATTGGTCTCACATCACTTCTAAAAATAATCCGGCAGGCCTCCTTTCTAGAGGAATAGATGCCCAGTTTCTTGTGAATAACCAATTTTGGTTTCAGGGACCTGATTCTTTTAATTCCTTGAACTCTGAAACTGAACTAAACCAGTCTGTTAAATATTATTTATCAGAATTCAAATCTAAGGACTCAGTGTGTTTAACTGTGAAAACTTCTGCTTTATTTGATGATGTAATTTGTATTTCCAATAATTCTCAAAAACTAATACGTATCATAAGTTTGATTTTCAGATTTATAAATAAATGTAAAAAGAACTCAAAGGAATGTGGAGCTCCAAGTAAAACAGAACAGCAAAACGCTGAGATTTATATTTTGAGAGAAGTGCAGGTAAGAACCTTTGGCAATGAAATTCACAGCCTTGAACAGTGTGGCAATGTGACTCCCAATTCTCAGTTAAAGAGTCTTTCTCCCTTTCTTGATTCACAAGGAATCCTGAGGGTAGGTGGTAGGTTAGGGAACTCAATTCTTCCCTACAACAGTAAACATCCCATACTATTGCCTGCCAAGCATAAGGTTACTGATATGACAATTCAGTATTATCATAAAATTCAATTTCATTTAGGGCCTCAATCATTGTTGTATAATATTAGAGAGAAATTTTGGCTATTAAATGGGCGAAATCTATGCAGAAAGATTGCGCACAGTTGTGTAACTTGCTTCAAAGCTAATCCTAAATTAAGCAATCAAAAAATGGGAGACTTAACTGAGGACAGAGTTAATCCTAATTTTGTATTTAACTCTGTTGGCATAGATTTTGCTAGGCCATTCTATATCGAAACTAAGTTACGTAAGAGGGATCCTCCTTCTAAAATATATGTTTGCATTATTATATGTCTCTCTACGAAAGCCATTCATCTTGATCAGTATCTGATCTCTCTTCTGAAGCTCTCATTGCAGCTTTAAAACGATTTATGGCTAGGAAAGGTAAGTGTAGAAAAATACTTTCGGATAATGCTACGAATTTTGTAGGAACGAAAAATGAAATCAATCGTCTTTTTAAATTAATGGAGCAACAAGACGCTTTATTTTAAAACTTTCTATCTGAAGAAGAAATAACCTGGAGTCAAATTCCCCCCCTGAGTACTTCATCACGGTGGTCTTTGAGAAGTTGGTGTTAGATCATTTAAATTCTACTTTAAACGAGTTGTAAGTAATACTTGCCTCACTTATGAGGAATTTCTAATAATCTTAATTCAAATTGAAGGATTACTCTATTTTCGATCCCTTACCCCACTTTCCTCTGAAGTGGAAGATCTAGAAATCTTGACTCCTGGCCATTTCTTAATTGGTCGGTCCATTACGGCTATTCCCTAAACTTTGATGATAGAATTAAATGATAATAGTCTTAATAGGTGGCAATTATTAACTAAGAAAGTTCAAGCAATTTGGAAATATTGGAGTAAAAATTATTTAAATAACTTGCAGCAACGTAAAAAATGGATGTTCAAAAAGGACAACGTTAAAATTGGTGATATGGTCTTGATTAAAGAAGACAATGTTCCTGTATCTAATTGGCCCTTAGGTCGCATAGTTAAATTCTATCCTGGGAAAGAAAATATTATACGTGTAGTTCATATTAAAACGAGAGTTGTTGATATATATATATATATATATTAACAAGATATCTGTTTCCAGATTGTGTGTACTTCCAATTGAAAGGTAGTTAAAAAAATGCCACTATATATTCATTATTCTGTTATCTTGAACTGTGCATTTATGTAAACTATTGTGTGCATAATATTCACTATTTAATACTATAATATTGAAATGTTCTTTTTTAAAAAAAAATCTTTCTTCTTTTTTATTAGTTGGATAAGAATTGTGTTTCATTTGAATATTGCTAATGATTGAACTTATTATTTTAATATTGTTTAATGTGTAAATGATAATTTTTATGCTATAAGAATTACTGTTTATTGTATAATACTTTTCTTGAAGTATGTATATTTCAACGTCGGCCGGGATGTTGACGCCTACGCGTCCTTCCATTCGCCGCGGTGTTTCGCGCCGTTGAGGGTGCAGAGTTGAATGAACTTTAGCTGTCCCCTTTCGTGTCCTTGGGGGTGCGAAGTTGACTGGAGTTCATTCTCGTTCGGATCGCCTAAGCGAACGGACCCTTGTGTCGTATTCCCCCTTGGGAATGAGAATCGTCTCTCTTTGAATGTTACTACTTAAGAATTTATTTAAATTGTACCTTGATCGTTCATGTTTTTGTTTACAATAAATTTATTTAATTAACAGTCCACTGCTCTTATTTACCCTCTGATCTATCCTCCACAGATATAGCGCCTAAACGGTACGCGTGACGAAAAAAATATTATAGACATAAATTGTAGAACATTTTGTGCTGATTATTTTGATATATGATGATAATATAAAAAAGTTCATAGTGTTTGAGTTATGATTAAAAAACTAGGGAAAGGTCAATTTTTTTCATGTTTTTTTGGCTATAACTAAAATTCCAGCAAAACGTTTTGGTGGGAAACCTCAGATTCGTAATCAGCAGACCCACAAAACATATAGGAGCAAAGAATTACAACTCCACCAGAATTTGTTTTAAAGCATCCCTTTTTAGCACCTAACAACTGGACTATTACCCAAGGCAGTTCTTGTACTTTCACGCAACTTTGTGCCAAAATTTCTTTGGCAATTAAGCACATTTTCCAAAATATCAAAGCATTCTTGAAGGGACTGTAATGACACGTCCACATCAATGGCCACCATGTTGGCAATCTCGGAATAGCTATTTAACGACATAATCTCCCTCCCAGAGACGTCGGAGTTTTGAGATCCTCTGTTTAAGCAAAACGGAATTTGTTGCACAAATCGTGATTGATAGCTTCATTTTGACCCCGCGTGCTCAAAATGAGGCTTGTGAAGTTATGAAAGGTAACAAGGCTAAAAAGGGAAGATTTTCAAAATAGCAGGTGACATGTTTGGGTCGTTTTTGGTTTCATTAAACTGCGTGAAAAAATTTTAATCCTCTTTATTATGTTTCTGTTGCTTCTCAGTGTAGTATTGAGAATTTGTGAACACAATTCCATTACAATAAACTTATTATTTATTGGAGATATTGCATGTTTCTGGCATACAAATTTTCATACACCAGCATTATATCATTAGCAGACCATGATTTTGGATTATTGTTTCAAAATAAAGCAGCAATATGCGTCCATCAAAACTTCTTCTTTCTCCTTAAATAACGTAAATAGATGTATTGAATTATTTCTCAGCCAGTTTAGTTTTAAAATTTTTTGCTTTCAAGATGTATAAACTCTTCAAACTTTTACGCATGTAATTCCAATTTTAAAATTATATCAATTTACAGTAATACATTTAGAGCTATGTAAGATAATAATACAGTTTCTTTTTCACATATAAAGTAAAAAACTAGGATACACATTCTCAATTCTTTTTCTTGCAAACTCTACAAAAACTGTAATAAAAAAATTTTTTTGAAAAAATCGAGCTATTTCATTGGATATCACATACTGCTGAACATTATTCAGTATGATGTGCTAGATTTAGATTTTTCTTAGCCATGCTTTTTAAAATCTCTTTGTTTTCGTAATTCTGCCTGGCCTCTTTATGACAAAGAAATCTGTTTGTGTTAGGAGGTTGAATATGCATGATTTATAATTTTTTTCTTAATACAGTACTTACTAATATCGACCATCGAACAGATTTCTTAATTTTTAATAATATTCTTAAGCAGTTATAAGTTTACAAAAAATATTTAGTTTTAAAATCCGTAACCATTAGCCTTTATGACAAAGCTCAAATTTCCTACATAGGTTACTTTCCGAGGAATTTTTCATTGATTATTTATAACGATTTGTGCTCAGTTTTTATAGTAAATGTGAAGTTTACTGTACGCACCTGTTCTTGCCAATTTTTCTTGGCGCAATTTCAGTTCCCGTAGCCAAATACTGTTTTGTATGTGCAGTGCGATTTTTATTTTTCTCTTGCACATGCGTCACTTGAAAACAAGAGATTGAGCACGCAATACCTGTGGCATTTCAAACCTGTACAGAGCAAATTTGTTAACTTAAAATATATCAGCGGCTTCGCTTTCAGCATAGCGGAATACTCGTAGCTTCGTTTATTCATTGAGAAACACGAGACACACAGAATAACATACACAGTTCTGAACCGATATTCAATCCGAAGAATTTCAAACGAAGTTTTATTCAAATTCGAATTTATCGACCAATCACATCGAAGAGTTGAACAAAAGAGTCCAATCGAAACGTGGCGCAATATAGCCTGATAAGCAAAACACCGAAGACAAGATCAATTTGTGCGCTTGCCAATCATTAAAATCATCAAGACGGATCGAAAACAAATGTTCTTTCATTGCCGTTATTGGCGGCAAAGATTTGGCGATCCTAAGAGGAACTAAGTGGGTACCGTAAACTCCACATAAACCAATTTTTTGTATTTTAATAAAGCTATAATATTGCTACTTTTATTCTGAAGTTCGATTTGGCTTTCAGGAGAAGAGTTTTTATAAAAGTTGTCTAATGTGATTGATGTTCCTTTCTCTATCATATTCCCTATTTCATTGCATTATACTAAACTAGCCAGAAAATGAGTTTTAAAATAGGTGAGACTTTGTGTTTCCGCAGTTTGCAACACGATAAAATAAATGTAAATATCACTCCATGTCAAATAATTTACTTTTCAAAGTTTACATTTCAGAATGATGGAAAATCGTCAACTAGATTATTCCTTGCGATCGAATTACTTCTGTTGATCCAACGCAAAAATTCACACAATTCTATCGAAAATCATCTTTCAAGATACCAAAGTAAATAGGAAATATTTGTATTTAAATGTTTGGTGCTTTCTGAGAGTAAACATAATTAATAACAAACGGAATGTTTCTTTAAATTTAATTAGAATGCTTAAATATATTTTAAATTCTTTTTCTGATACAGACAATTAAGTGTTTCCAATTAACTGAATCATTTCTTTTAAAGTCATTGGAATTAGCGTGAAAAGTTTATTGATACTAAGTGAGAATAATTGATCGGACAATTTTATTTATCCTTGTATCATTCTATATTTTCTTACTTTAAACTATATAAAATTTGAACCATATCTAAATTTGTGAATTAATTCGAAGGAAAATACAAAATTTTGAATTCATTGCGGAAGAAGTTTCACATTTTTGCAATGTCGTTGAGAGGTATTCAGTTACAATAGCAGAATATAAACATTTTAGAGGAAATATATTGTTTATAAGATATATTTTATCTTCCTTTCACCCTTTTTGGAGATTCATTCTGGTAGACCTTTTGAATCTGAATTGGTTGGTTTCCATAGGAAACAATATTTCTCTGCTTTTAAACTGTGTATCCTTGAAATACAGTGCGAATGAACAATGAGTAAATGGTCAATAACTTTACAGCCGTTTTCATTTGACATTGCGTGTTGTATATATATAAAGCAGTGAATAAGTGGAGCAGGTGTATCTAAATTAATATCCTTCATGTAATGGTGTTCGCTCAAGAAATGAGCTAATCTGTTTAGACACCAGTTTCAGGGCCGAATTAAACCCTCTAGGGGCCGTTAGGCAATGCAGATATCTGGGCCCACATTTTTCATCTTCAACTTTAAAAACCAGATATTTTTTTATTAATATTCTTTCTATGTAAGCAGTTTTAAATAACAAATTTTGTCGATCTAAAATTGTAAAACTTTTCTTTCAAGAGAATTGACTTCAGTATATCTCGTATAAAAAATGCAGAATTAAAATTTAAAAGTAATTTCATACAAATAGTTTAAAAATGACAAACTTTTTAACACAATCTAAAATCTTTTTAATTAGAGAACCGTTCATTCTTTCAAATTAGAAAGTAGCATATTTGTTTTAAATTTATAAAATAACATAATATGAAACTTCCAAAACATAATTGAATTGGAATTTTGCTAGAATAATTTTCAAAAATATGAATGTTACTAGATTTTAGTTTGAATACTCGCGAGCGGACGAATTTTTTAATTAAATAAAAGCACAAGATTAAATTATTCTGAAAACACAGCAAAAAAATTGTAAAAATTCTCGAAGGCCTCTATTACCCTTACAGTTGCTTGGCCCATAGGCAGTTGCTTAATTTGTCTATTTAATAATCCGGCCCTGGCAAGTTTATTAAGATATTATAATACTTTCATACTCAGTCATCTCCTACTAATATTAATTCAGACGAAAATTAAATAAAATTTCCAAAAAGGTTGCAAGGAATGGAAGATAAGGATTTCGCAAGTGTGAAGTGTTAGAAAATTTTTAGTTTATTTCCTGAAAGTTTTTTCCGCTCTTTTTCCTTAAAACTTGAAATTTCTAATTTTAGATTTTGTAACTTCTTGGACCTATGTCTAGCTCAAGTTAACTTCACAGGATTGATAGAGGCGAAATTTATTTATGTAGATGCTGAGGATTGACGATCAAGTGTGACATGTTAACCTGCACGATACTGCCTTACTCGGCTTCCGATCTATCATACATGTATTCACAAAAATCAGAAGTATTCCATCGCATGTGTGACTGGTGACGACGTCGAATCAAGACTACTCGTTAATAAAATAACAAATTTAATGAAACAATTAAATTAATTAAATACTAAATCATAAAATCATTATACAGTTAGCTAATCAAATAATACAAACAAGGAAAAGCAGAGCTAAGCATGAACAGTAACAATCAGTGCTTATATACAGCAACAGGCTCGACGCTATTGGTCGATAGGCGACATCACAAAGAGGGCGGATCCGATCTACATGAAATCGCAATTCTGAATGTTGCCAGATGCTGCGATGATGCCACAATTTCAGCACAAGTACTTACTTTGCAAGAATGTTGTTGAAATCCTTACTATCATATTTCAAGTCACATAAAAATAAAAGTTATATAAGTGTTAAAAAATAATTATACTACTCTGCTGTCTGATATTCAAAGCAAATTTTTGAAACTGCGCTTATAATTCAATAATGCTTATACTCAGAAACATCCAAACTACATCATTGCATAGATTTCAAAACATTAAAATTCAAGAATCGGGACCTGAGGAATCGAAAACCAATTCCACCAATGTTCCGCTTTGTATCTGGACCTGAGGATTCGAAAACCAATTCCACCAATCTTCCACTTTGTATCCGGACCTGAAGTTTCGAAAACCAATTACACCAATGTTCCGCTTTGTATCGGGACCTGATGTACGTTAAATCTGACGTCGAGAGCCGAACGTCCTCCCGTTGGTGTGATACAGAATTTGCATAGGGGTGCCAGCTGAGGTGTCATATAACCAGTTCAATATGCAGTTTGGTACCATCTGAAAAGAAAGATTTCTTTAGTATTTTAGGTAATTGAATATTGCTCGATAAAACACCATATCAGAATATAAAAACCATATTGCACTAATGTATGTAAAAGCAAATTGAACATTCTTGAAAGTTCATGACGTTTATAACAGGGTTATAAAATATTCACAGCAATTTCCTGATTCCTATATAAAAAAAGTGTACATTTTGTAAAACCCATAGAACTATTTTCCTCTAGCCTTTTGTTGAATGTATAGTTTTGTCTGAATGTATTGTTTTTGTTTCTGAAATGTACGCATTCTGTACTAATACCTTTCATCTTTAGACTTATGAGATTAGGATCCTTCCTCTTTAGGCTTATGAGATGTGTATACAAGCTGCTTTATGTCTGCATTAGAAATTTAAGAAGGTACAAATACGTTTAGTTCCAGTTTAGTCATTTATTTCAAAGTAGAATACATACGAGGACTATTTGGGAAGGAAATCATAAATTTTTTAGATATCCCGAATAAAGTTGAATTTGATTTCCGTGAAATGCTATTGATTTTTTTCAATGATAGATCCAGTTTTAACTTATATTGAGATATATATTTTATATTTCAGTAATATTTCTTTGCTTATTCTCATTTTGGAAATAATATGTTTCATAAACATCTGAAGTATAATAGTGTACATGAAATCTTCGTTCATTATAATTATCATATTGCAAACATGACGCCGTACTAACCGCAATATCTTTTAAACATGTAATTAGGTTTTTAAGACTGAATAATTCATTTTTCTCAGTTACTTGCCTGCTAGGCTTTGCTTAGACGGTTTCTTTCAGTTTGCATATAAGACGTATGTTATATGTTTCTATACTTACTGCTCATGCATATAACTGGTTTGTTTTATTCCCCAATTGTCAAAATACAATTTTTAAAAATGTACTTCACTTTTTATTTTTGAGTCATGAATATTTTTTTCTCTCAGCAATATTAACTCATTTCAGTGTTCTTCTTGCTTATATTGTAGAATATTTTTAGTAAAATAATGAAATATTTTTACAAATAAAACTAGACACAAAATAATAGTACAACTGTATTCCGCAAAACTTTACGTATTTCAACGCTTATTTAAATTCTATGATTAAGAATTCCAGTATTCGAAGTTATATATTCTTTCTTACTTCTGAATAAATCGTCTTCTATATTTCAACTGCAGATGATTTAAATGCCTGCTCAAACTACATAAAAAGTTATCATGATTTATTATTATTATTATTAAAATTTGAAATATCGTGCTTCAATTTCTAACATTCATTCTTCTCAATTTCTAACATTTTTCAATCGATTTCTAATAAGCATTTTATATTGGGGTGGGCCGAAAAAAACTTCTTTTTCTTTTCGAAACGCTATAGTGCGGGAAACTTGCCTCTAGGGTAGGTAAGTAGGTAGGTAGTCTTTCATTTACATCTGGCGGTAGCGCATCGACCCTAAACTTTTCGAAAATATACGATTTTCGTACTTTTTCTAATAACAGGAAAAAAAATCATATAACTTTTATAACAAGTAGCTAGAGGTATAGTTTAGTTGAACAAAGTGTAGGAAAGATAAATAAATGAAAAATAATACATTTTACAATTTTTTAATAGCGCATTACACTCAAAAAAATATTATTTTAACAAAAAATTGACAAATTTTCATTGAAACAAAAACTTGTTTTTGATTGTGTAAAATTTCCATTTGTAATCAAATATAGTCCTTTACTTGTCTTCAGTTTCTTTTGGTACTTTGAAATACGATTTGCTTGAAAAACTTATCATTGAAGATCTTTAAAGAATTGTAGTTCCTGTAAAACCATCTCTGGAATTGGAACCGACGACTTTTTGTGATGCCTCGGTTACCAGCTTCACACATCGTTCCACTGCTTGGGTAAGGAATGGGAAATTGTCAAAGTTCCACTCAGCCGCTGTTCCACCTGATTGGACCTTAGACCAAAGCTCTTGATTCGAGAATATTCGCAGAAAAAGTGATGGTGAAAGTGTAATAGTATTCCAGTGAATCATTTCAATGTAGTCCGTAGCTAGGAAATTAGTTTTTGGTGGTTGGAAACTTCTCATTGACTTTCTTTGAGAAGCTAAGTTTCAGCTTTTATAATTATTCTGAAACTTAACACTCTTATATGATCCCTTTTATCTACTATCATACTCAAAAGCAAGTTTTCTGGATGGGCAAAAAATTAATTTCTCTGAATTACTGGGTCAATGACTTTTAAAAAGTTTTCTGGTAGGAATGAATCTTAACGATTTAATAACTTCAAATACATGTTCTGGTCCATTTGCGAAGTACTTACTTTTCTTAATATGAAACCATATAAGCATATATGACTTTAGAAAAAAAGAAACTGAGATTTTGTGTTCATTTGTTGCGTTTTCAATACTTAAATACAAACAGAGAACTCTGTTCGCCGTTCTTAACCATCTTGAATAGGAAAGAGGACCATGTTCACGAACAGTTAAATCTTTCCTAATTCATCTTTCATAGTTACAGTTAATCTTTCCTAAATTTTTTCCTAAAGTCATAAATGCCCGTATGGTTTCATATAAAGGAAAGTAAGTACTTCACAAATGAACCAGAACTTGTATTTGAAGTTATTAAATCGTTAAGATTCATTCCTGCCAGAAAACTTGTTAAAAGTCATTGACCCAGTAATTCAGAGAAATGCATTTTTTGCCCATCCAGAAAACTTGCTTTTGAGTATGACAGTAGATAAAAGGGATCATATAAGAGAGTTAGGTTTCAGAATAATTATAAAAGCTAGAAACTTAGCTTCTAAAAGAAAGTCAATTAGGAGTTTCCAAGCACCGAAAACAAATTTCCTACTACAGACTACATTGAAATGATTCACTGGAATACTATTACACTTTCACCACCACTTTTTCTGCGAAGATTCTCGAATCAAGAGCTTTGGTCTAAGGTCCAATCAGGTGGAACAGCGGCTGAGTGGAACTTTGACAAGTTCCCATTCCATACCCAAGCAGCGGAACGATGTCTGAAGTTGGTAACAGAGGCATCACAAAAAGTCGTCGGTTCCAATTCCAGAGATGGTTTTATAAGAACTACAATTCTTTCAAGATCTTCAATGCCAAGTTTTTCAAGCAAATCTTATTTCTAAGTACCAAAAGAAAACTGAAGACAAGTAAAGGACTATATTTGATTACAAATGAAAATTTTACACAATCAAAAACAACTTTTTGTTTCAATGGAAATTTGTCAATTTTTTGCGGAAAAAATTTGTTTTTTTCAGTGTAATGGGTTATTAACAAATTGTAAAGTGTATTATTTTTTTCATTTATTTATTTTCCCCACACTTTGTTGTACTAAACTACTACTAAGAATCTACTTATTACAGAAGTCATTGATTTTTTTCCAGTTATTAGAAAAATTATTAAAATCGTATATTTTCGAAAAGTTTAAGGTCAATGCGCTACCGCCAGATGAAATCAAAAGAATTTTTTTTTACATTTTACTTACCTACCCTAGAGACAATTTTCCGCACTATAGCGTTTCGAAAAGAAAAAAGTTTTTTTCGGCCCACCCTATTTTATATACACGCACAAATTCAATAAAAATAATATTTGCTTTCATAAAACTCTGAGCAGGAACAACACGACCGTTATAATATTCAGTTTTGTTTAAATATTTATGAATGTGGAAATTCTCTTTATGGAATTGGCGAAACGTTTCGCCACAACACATACATTTTGTTATACGTTTATTATTTATTTCCATATTCAAATCAAGAAAATTTGCTTTTTAACACGGAATACTCGTAAGTTAGAGGAGATTATTAGTGGAGAATGGAAATTCACCACCCTAGATTTTATCATATTTTATACAAGAGGGTGATGCAATCACTTAAGGAACAACGCAATAGCAAAAATAATTATGCAACCAAGCGTTCCTATCCCAAACTGATCAAAATAACCCTTTTTTCCACAAGCCCAATATTAGCCAATTTATAAAAGCATATTTATGAATAAAAGGTAAGTGGTGTAATTCATTGTCTGCCATTGTATTATTTAAATAAGGGCGGAAATTAAGTTAAAGAAAATATTTTACATAGATTAATTGAAAATACCTTTTTGAAATTTATATAGATTAAATGTCTACGACTTATAAATTCATGCGGCAAATTTCTATGCTTTCCTCAGTTCTTCTGATATTTCTTCTCACATTTTAATACATAAATATATTTTCAAATAGATATAATTTAAGATCTAATCGAGATGCTTAAGCATCATTAACAATTGTCTTCATGGTAAGTAATTTTTAAGAAGATCAGGAAAAAAGGAAGGATATCACTTAGTACAGCACTCGGTACTAACATTTTAGCTGATGTGTGCCAAGCTTATTTACTTCAAAAATGTAAATTAAGTTTTTCACTAGGAATAGAAAATTCAGTGTGAAATGTGCGATTAAGAATATAATTTATGCTTGTTGCTATGCAAAAAAAGCTTATTAATTGCTAGGATTCCACAAGAAATTGTCTTCAGAGATTCAAAATTCAGTTCTGGGAGGACTGCAATTACATAAAAATGTGACAATATGATGACTCGCTATTTTATAAAAAAAATCATCATTAATTTGATGAACAAAACAAATTTCTTTTTATAAAGCATTTTTTTAAAAAGAATTCTGTGTTTTGGCCCATGCGAAGAAATATATTGTTCAATATTCAGCTACAAGAAAACAATTAGTATTTAACTTTTTAAGTTTAATTTTGCTATAAGCATGTCTTGAGTGAATATACAGGGTGCACGCAAATGAAGTGACACATTTCAAAAATTAATAATAAAAAACTAAAAATGTTGGAACTACGGTTCTTTTTTAAATAAGAGAGCATCTCAAATTTTTTTTCAGATAGGTAACGCAGAGTTACTCCGTTCTGAATTTGTTACAGCGAAAAAATTCCGCACGCGATGGCTAAAGATCAGCAGAAGCCAATGCGTGTATTCTGGTTTCTTTTTTCAGTTTTTCTTGAATATCACGAAAACTCTTCAGTTTTCACACTACATGAGAATTTAAAAATTAAAGAGCGTAAAATTACATACAAATACATGCGTTTATTTTTCTTCCAGTTTTAATATTTTCTCGGATAATGTCTCTAAACAAATTTTTGATGTCCAGTAATTTACGACCCCCTAGACCACCGAAATGTCATGCTACTATCTGAAAAAAACTTTTTGAGATACGCTCTCATTTACAAAAAATCGTAGTTCCAACATTTTTAGCTTTTTCTAATAATTTTTGAAATATATCACTTCATTTGTGAACACCCTTATCCTTGCCTTGATTAATGATAGTAGTCTCATATGAACTCGTTTTATATCAGCATACAAAAATTCTACGAACATTTTGTTGATTCAGAACGTTTATTTCTTCTTTTGGATGTCAGATATCTATATTTGCGGAATGCAGAAAGTTTAATTTGAGTTGGCTGCTTTCTCTGAGTCAAATGTTCGATGAAATACTTCGTTCCAATTTTACTATTCACTTACGTGATTTGTCTAGACAATATTTCGCCATGTTTCAATGGCCGATACTACTACTATGTTTTTCTTCCGTGACAGCTTTCTTTGCATGGAAAGAAGTAAATTATTGGTCTAGTTTCATCTGAATAAATAGTTTTGATCAATGTATTTCTTATGGACGGAAACCAGTGTTTCTTTGTTATGAAACTGAATGCATAAAAAAAAAATTAAAGTGAAAAATATCCCTCCTCAGTTACTTTATTCTCCTTAGAAAGATTTAAGAATACTTAACATTTCATCCAGTAACAATTCTAATAAAAGAAATCATCTAAAAGAATTATAATAAAAATTGCAGATTCATTTCTGTTTCAAAGTTAAACTAATATATGAAATAGCATATAAAATGTTTGGCAAACTCAAAATTAATCATTTGGAAATTCAAGGGCAAAAATGTAAATTTGCATATTTTTAACGTCCATTAAGATCCTCCCATTGGAGTCTCAGGAAGGAATTTCATTCACACGCCAAAACTCTACAGAAAACGTTGTATGGGAGATCTTCTATATATCGGTAACTAAATATGTTCAAAACATAACTAATGTCTTATTTTAGAGATAAAGGGTAACAACAGAAGTCACAAAAATTTTGACAATCGGAATTGTAGTTCAGTGACTACTGAGTCGCAAAGTTGGGCAAAAATAAGCATGAATTGGTGACGTCACATGCATGAGGTGCAAGCGCACAATTGACTGACGCTCTCGCTTGCCACGTTTTCTCGAGAGAGATTTCGTGATGGAGTTGAAAACAAAAGAGAATTGAGAGTGACTTCGAAAAACAAAAGAGAATTGGGACTAACAAAGAGAATTCGAGAAGCTTCGATGAAAAAAAGAGAATCGCGACTAACAAAGAGGAACCGAGAAACTTGGAGAAACAAAAGAGTCACGCGAGTAAAGTAATCCTACGCTTTTAACATCAGCGGCTGTTTGAATAAGACAGCATCACGTCATTTTTTTATTCATACATTTGTACTTTTTCTTTAATTTTTCGATTCCCATACCTAAAAACTGATATTTGTGCTGAAGAGAATTAACAAGTTATGGCTACTTACTGGCAAATCCAGTGTGTGTTATAATCTAAGATTCTATTCACGAGCATTCAAACAATTAATTTAGCCGCTTAGAGTGAATTTCACTCCATATGCACTATTGGTCAAAAGTATTGCATGATTTGTAAAATGCAAAATATCTAAAACTAATCTGAATACAATGCTTCACAATCAGTTGTGGAGAATCGTGAGAACTGATGAGTGAGTTTCCAAAAATCAATATTTTTAAATTTGAATCTTCAAACACAAATGATGAATTTTATGAAAGTTGAATATCCTAACTCCCCATGTCTACTTATAAATTGCAAACACAATTAAAATGGCATTTCGATTATAACTATTCTAAGATTCATGCTTAAAAATTTCATTTTAGGCTTGAACCCTCGTCATTTAGCTTCTCTTAAAGTTCAACCTAAATTTACCTCGCTGCAATGCCAATATCTTTCTGAATATGAAAAGAATTGAACTGAATTTTTTATTAGCTGTCTTAGATATCTGATGACTTTATTAAAGCGATATTATGCTATATTCGCCCTGTTGAAAATTATTTTTCTACAAATACTTATATTTCCTCAAACATTCAAGGTTTTTTCTTCAAATTTTAGTATAATGCTTTTCTATTATGTTGTCATGCATGCTGTAATTTTCGTAATTTGTTGAAAACTCTGCATGTTATAAGCAAAAATATGCAGAAAAATGTGGGACATTTTTTTTAAAAAAACTTTTCACACCTTCCCGAATATACAAGCTATTTTTACAAGAATTCATGTAACAATGTTCGCAGGAAACAAAACCATTGATGAAAATTTCAAATAATTATCAACTACCTATGAAGCTGGGTAAGGCAAAATACTTTTTGTCTTCAACTATTTCTGGACGGTCCCCTAAATCTCCTCTTCACATAATCTTGACTGTAATCTGTGAATTCCCTCGATTCTCTACAACTGATTGTGAACCCGTATATTCAAACTAACTCCTAATGTCTCGCAATTTACAAATCTTGCAATATTTTTGGCCAGCAGTGTACAGAGGTTATATTCTTTCTGCATTTCTGAAGACTGATAACACGTTTCAGGAGTCATCTTCATTTGGATTAATGCAGATAGAAATACATGAAATGTATTAAAATACATAAATGTTCTTTGTATCATTGGATATGTAGACATTGAGATATGTGTCTCAAACAGTAGATTAGTAGATCTGACTAAAGGCCTCCTAAATAATTTACCCTCTAAGCGTTTCACACGTATTTTTCCGTTTCTCATATTGCGCTCAAACGCAGATAATCATGTTCATATAATTTCTTAAACTACCACGGATGAAAGACTCTTAAGATACCAGACACTTGATTAAACACAATTAAGATTCAATTATTCACTTTAAAAGCAAATTTTTGACGTTTTAAAGGTAGTACCTAAAAATAGCTAACCTCTCAGAGAGTTAAAGAAGATATACGTTGTTTAAATATTTTTGATACTGTTTCAATGAGAGAACATACTTACGAAATTCATTACTTAAGATTCAATTAGTTCAGGTTTAAAAATCTTGACTGCGTATGAAATATTTACTGACCAAAGCATGACTCAATATCGCACTTTATTTGATTTAAATTTTTAAATCATATTTCACTAAAATAAGATTACATATTAAATATCACATGTAAACTTCAAAACATAAAAAATAATCTAAAATCTCCTTTCTTGTTTAAAAGCCATGAAAAATAATTAAATCAATAAAAGGGTTGTACGACTTCATATTATTTCATACTCTCTTCTGAAAATCTAATGGGCGGATGTGATTAAACAAGTTATGCAAAATTGTTTCACTAATACTTGCGAATGGAATTCAGATAAATATTACGTAAAAATAGGACGAGATAATATTAAGTAAACTAATATTTTGAAAACTTTTAAATTACTGAAACATTTATAGAGAGTCCTTTTTTCTCAAATCATTTCAATAATAGTTGAAAATTTTGCTACTCTACATTCTTAAGAGAAGATTTCTCTGAAGTCTATAGCGAATACTTCAAGTTTTCTCTTATTGTGTAAAATGAAATACTGGGGAATGCAATGCAAAGCAACAAGGGAAATAGTTCTGTTGAAGAAAAAGATATTTAAATGCAGAGTTGATTTTTTTGGATAGGTGGGGGGAGGATTCAAAAAGAAACAAAGAGAATTATTTCTTTCCACGGTTTCCCACACGTACTTTATTACACCAAATGGAAAATATATTTAAAAAAGTTTTAAGTTAACAGAGATATAATTTCCTTATTGAAGGGGTATCAAAATTATTATTGCGAACAGTTCTCAAAGTTAAAATCGAAAACAAAATTATAATATTATAACGTTAGAATTAAATGTTTCTGTTATGGTTCAAAAAGTAATAATTATATTTACTAGAGATATTCTTCAAGGAAAAAAATTCTTAATTTCTATTCTTGGGATAATAGTTTTACGCTTCCATAAAGTTACTCTCTGTTTTCCTTTATTTTATAAGGTAATATTTTCATAAGAACTTATGGATATTTTCCGACTATTATATTTTACTTTCAAAAATTGGAAAAAATTCCTTAATAAAATAGCTTTAAATATATTTTGTGGCAACTTGGGTCACAATGATCCCTTGAAAGGGAATTGTTAAAGCGCGTCTTCCCTTTTGATTGGGGATTTAGCCAGTCTGAATAAAAGCATGGACGAGTGAGGTCCCATGCATGGAATTGGTAACATGGCAAATTTATAGTGCTATTATTTTCTAAATGCAGTGTATTATGTGTGCTTGTGTGATGTTTATGATCACCAATGTGTTTATGCCGTGTTCGTGATTTTCAAATAAATAATTGTAATTTGTAATTAAAAAATAAAGCAAACACCCAAATAAATCATTGGAAGAAAGGAAAAAAGGACTAAATTATGTTAAAATAAAGCAAACACACAAATAAATAATTGTAAGAAAGGAAAAACGATTAAATTATTTAAAAATAAAGCGAACACTCAAATAAATAATTGAAA
>BGPR01002887.1:37692-75751 GCA_013235015.1 Araneus ventricosus
TAAAAATAAAGCGAACACTCAAATAAATAATTGAAAGAAAGGAAAAAGGATTAAATTATTTTGAAATAAAGCAAACGCACAAATAAATAATTGGAAGAAAGGAAAAAAGGACTAAATTATGTTAAGATAAAGCAAACACACAAATAAATAATTGTAAGAAAGGAAAAATGATTAAATTATTTAAAAATAAAGCGAACACTCAAATAAATAATTGGAAGAAAGGAAAAAAGAAATTAAATATTTAAAAACAAAACGAACACACAAAAATGAACTGGACCTTGGGTCTATAGCGCCACATATTTAATAGATCTCACTAATCTGTTGCATCTGTCACTACGTCATTTTTATATTAATACTCCATTATCATCATAAATGGGAAGAGCAAAGAAGAACCATCTTGAAATTTCAAGAGAAATAAATAATTTGACGGGAAAGCACCTGAGTTATATCTAACTTTTTATATACCCGTCGAAAGAAGCTTTACACACCAGAGATTTGGTGACCACGAAATCTATTAATCCGAAGAATTTTCCTTGCAAGCTAGTCTCTGTGCACTCAGTTGTCCAACTTTTGTGTCAATAAAATGACAAACAGAAAGATTGATCACTTGATTTGAAAAAAACTATATGCTCATTCTTCTTAAATTCGAGTATCTTCTTAAAATTGAGTGTATTGTATTTTCTTTCGCAAAATAAGGGATTTATTAAAGAATTTAACCCTCTCATACCGAGCGAGGCGGTCTAGAAATTTTCCCTTATAGACAACGAAGGCCGTTCTGAGGTGGTTGGCTTCTTTTAAGTGGAGGTGAGTTTCTGAGATCGCTTAGGAGATAAGTGGATTAGGGGTTCCAATTATCCTTGCCCACCACAATCCATTACCTTGCGTCTTAAGGTAAGATTACAGCAGGGGTAGGGGGTGGAGTAAATGACCACCCAGGTTGGGAGAGTCCAATTCACGTCGTTTCTTTCCAAAACTCCCGGTTTTAAAGGAGATAGAAGAAAAAGTGGCTTCGTGATTAAAGAGGTAAGGAATTCCACACTGGATGGTGTGCCCTTAAGTATTTGAAATTTCAAATATTCAGCCTATGTTTTGAGAAAATATCTTAATATCTGTAAATATTTTTTTCAATTTATCAAACACTGTAAGTTGTTTCTAGAATTATTATCTTTGAATTTGTTCCGTACTTGGGTTTTATAAGATTTTTTTGTGTTTATTGAAAGTTGTTTCATTTAAAAGTTCTAACTTCTGTAGAATATCTTTCCATTTTTTCTGCTTCCTAATTTAAATTAATTTTTAAATGGTTATATTCATACCTTTATGGAATGTTGCCGAATTTCATCCATTTCTCAGGAATTATACTATCAAATAACTGTGAATAGCTAACAATTCTAGTTTATATAAGTAACAGTATTTTTCATTCATTTATAAGCACTTCTTTTCGTAATATAATTTATCATCCTTCTTCATTATGTATGGTATCATCCACTATTTGAAAAAATGAAATTGGCACACATTTCTGAATTGACTACTGTGACTTTATAAAAGTTTTTCGAGATTCGATGAACTTGTTCGAAATGCCTTCAAATTCTTTCTCAAACTTTTTTTCCATCATTAGATCCACTACTTTAAAGAAGTTCTATGGCTTCTAACTATGCAGGAAATCTGTGTATGTATATTAGAATTTAAAAAATTCTTCATTGATGTGGATTGCTCTTCCAGGCAACTTGCTCTATCTTTTTTTCAAGTTTACAAGCTAGATCAAATGTTGTAATAGAAGGTGATTTGGTTTAATATAAACAACAGAAGACAAGGTCAAAAAGATTACGTGTGTTATGAGATAAAGAAAATATTTTTCAGTTATTTTGCTAATTCTTTCTTCAATTTTTTAACGAGCAAATCATAAAATGATTCAGTTTTCCATCCAAAAGTTCATTTGGAGGCAGATGATTACAAATAAGAAAAAAATTACTTAATAATTTAAGTCTTAGTTAGAAAAAAACATTTTAGCCAACAAATTAATGTTGTTTCAGAGGGATTTTTTTAGCCTTTCAATGCTTTAAAATCATCTGACTATCGTTTAGTGTTGTCCGATACCTTAAGAATAAGAAAATTTTTATTTCTAGTCAACGTATGCAACGAAACTTTGATTTTGCATGTAGAATGAAACAGCTGAATAGCCTGAAAGTGAACATTCATCGATTGTGGAAGAAATATGATCTCAAATGTGCTTAAAATCCATGTGAAACGAATTACGATTTTTTAATCATAGTAGCCATAGGTTAAATTTAAGAATGCAATGGAAATTTAAATCTTAAAAAATGGAAGAGGAATTTTAGAAATATAATATGCAAATGTTTAAAATTGCTGTACCATTAATGTAAGAGTGAGTCTACAAACTATCGATATAAAAAAAAGGTAATCAATTGCTCGTAGAAGTGTATTTTAAAATAAGGAAATTTCATGTGAAAAATCCAAATCATTCTTTGTTATTCGGATTTTGTTCCAAATCATTCTTTGTTAATCTGATTTTTAGAACAATAATATTAATTCTATTAATAAATGTTTTGGGTGATTTTTTAATACTTAATCTTCTTTTTCTACTTCGATGGTAAAATAATCAGAAAAATATAATTATTCTATTTATGACAATGTTTTACAAAACTTTCTTTCATAAAATTGAACTGGTGGCGACTTTTAATTCATCGCAATATTAAATAAGCTGCAAACAAAAAATTTCTTTCATATCAATCATCTGAATCTTTTGCTGATCACATATCTGAAATTTTTGACAATCGCTAATAGGAAGCTTCTAAAATATTTATGGTAATTGATACAAGATATTAAGAGCTTTAAGTAAAAAAAAAAAATACTATAATTTTTTTAAAAAAATTGAATGGATAAAACATATATTGAAAACAGCACAATACGTTTCAAAAAATACACGCATATCATTTGTAAAATTTAAGCTCTTAATTAATATCCTCCTGACTCAAAATGGACCACATGCCATAGCCAGCAATTTTAAAGCTAAAAAAATTTAAATTAAAAAAATGCATTAAACTGTCTCTTAGATTGATATAAAATTATACAGATACAATTTAAAATTAAAATGCAGCAAAACTGGCTGAAATTCTTGTCGCAATGAAAATTACAATCTTTAAATCAAATTTTACAAAAGGGACTCATACAATATCCATGCATAAAAAGTAATTTTAACAAAACGCTGATTCACGAAGCATGGAGAGAATCCCTTGTCAATTCTCGAAAAGATATTTCAAAAATGTCATTATTATTATTACTATATACTTTTTAATTTTCTAATTAATATGACATTGTATCATAAATGGTACACCATGTTATAGCTATATATAGGGGAAACTATGGATACTTAACCCTACTTTTACTTTTTCTTATATATTTCTAATATTTCAATATTTATCATCATAAATGTTTTTAAGAAGGATAAAAGCAGTCATGCTAAACTGATTTCACATTTAATCATAAAACAAATATATTTCATGAAATCGCCTAAGGTCAGGTATCCCTAACCTTAGAGATACTTGATCCTAAGCTAAGGATATTTGACCGTATGGGTAGGGATACTTTGCCCTACATGCAAAGAATATTTAAATTCTTTTGATAATTTGTATGTACGCGAAATTCAGATATTAGGTTAATACTACTGAATTACAAAAGGTGTTTATTATCAAAAAATATTAATGAAACTAGTAGGAAAATAATATGGAATCTATAAAACGCAGGTTTTATTAATAAAATCTAGTTAATAAATTAAATTATTCTAGTCAATAAATTAAATCTAGTTATTAAAGTAATTAGTTCAAAATTTAATAAAGAAATAACATATTGATTTAATTAAATAATAAAAATTACAGCAAAGGAACTGGGAGCCTAGCAGGAGCGTCTGAGCTTAAAAGAAATACCGGTTTCGAAAATTAGAAAAAAATAACATCAGAAGGAAAAGAGGGATCTAAAAAATGTTGTAAAAAGCTAAAAATAATGACGCTTAATATACTTACTCAGTTCTTCTAATATTTAAAGAAGATTACAAGCAAAAGAATAAAATTTAAGTAATTAATTTAAATTAATTAATAACTTTAAGAGAAAATTCAAATCAATAAAGAAAGACAAACTCAATAGAAATGGCGAAACGTTAAATAAAACCAAACGATGACAGATAATTCGAGCAAAATATTTTTATTAAAATAAACAAATAAATAAAACTTTCTGGCGAGGAAAAAATAGATTGATTAAATTTCAATTGTTTTAAAAATTCTGACTAATATAATTATTTGAAATTATCATATCAAAAAGAAATTTTATTCATTAAATAATTACTAACACACAGTTTTTAAATAATTTTTCCCTATATTTGAGTTGTCAAATTGCCGACAAACTCCACGCACCAGAAAATACCCTTCAATCGATTTCGACATCGAAGCTACATTAGATTTTGATAGGATCAAGTATTCCTAACTTTTTAGGGACAAGTATCCCTAACTTGACTTTTTCTAATTAATCTAAAAATTAAACCACTTAGAATTAAGATGCTACATAGAATCGTATATCATATGTTGGCTTCTTAATTGACATACATAATACTTCTTCTAAGACTAAACAAACATTTATTAGAACATTAAAACACAAATATTACACTTCATATCTGCGTACATCGTAACTTCATTCAGCCGTACTCGTCTGTCTCTCGCCTTTTATTTTTAAAAAAATCAAATTCAAAGTATTTCAACATCTGAATGTTGCCACTTACCTGATATCATACACTGTTATAAAAATAATTAAGTTGAAGTCATGCTTTGTCAGGCATAAATATTAAATATGCTTACATTCGACCATCCTGACTTCTCAATTGACCTCAATTGAGCCACATTTTAGATTACATTACAACAATATCAACAGAAAAAACAAGAGAAAAATGCATTAATAAAAGATAAAATAAAGTGAAATATAAAATTAAGAAAAAGTTCTATCTGTCCGGCATAAAATCTCCATAACGCACTGGTTTACGTACAGTTCGTTTGAGTCTTTGCATCTTAGGCTCATCGTCAGAATATTCACTAGTCATCATCGTCTTCATTCCAGCTTCTCCAGGCTTTTAACTGACTGACATGAGTTATTGTAGCATAAGGACGGCCATTACTAGGTTCTAGTTGTGAGATTCTGTATGTGTCACTAGGGAGTATTTCTGTGACAACCATGGGACCTCGGTATCGTGGTGGCGTCTTTGTTGATTCACCTGTCGTGTTAGAATTTCTTCTAACAGCCACGATATCTCCCTTACGAAGCGATATTTAATCTGACTTCTTTTTGTCCCAATATGCATTCGTTTTCACTAAAGAATCGTTGATGCTTTTCAAGTTCTCAACATGCTTATTCTTTTCTTGGATTTGAAGAAGCAACGAGGGTCGCTCTTTCTTAAAATCCTTAATATCTCCTTGTAGAGGTTGTAGTTCATTCTTTACCATTTTAAGATCATTCGCCAAATTGCCTATCATCTTTTGCTCGGAAGAATCTTTAATCTGCAAACTTTCATTCTCTAACTGAGATGTTTTAAGAAGTTTAAGACAGACTCCATTTACTTTTTCATCAATCGGAAGTTTCTGAATAGTTCATCTTCCCGGTATCCAATGTGAACTCTTTTTCCCATTTTTGTATAAGCAATATGAGGAAGATCAAGCCATGTCCGTCCGATGATAAGATCAAATGATTGCGCATCGTCAGGAACAACGTATATATGCTTATGTTTCGGGCCTTTACATTATCAATTTCAATATCGGCTTCAATTCTTCCAAGAGACGTTAATGCAGACATCTTTTGATTTCAAAAACCGTATATTTTATTGACAGCACGTTCAAGTTTCAATTTAAGTTTCTGAGCAACTGAAATCTTTAAGAGACAAAACGAACTCCCTGTATCAATTAAAGCTAGCACGTTATCACAATTATTAATTTTCACTCTCTTCAAAAATGAATTACTCTTTTTTTGAATTCTCGCCAACTCGTCTAACAGATAAGCTTTCATCACTTGAATGATTGGCGACACAGTTTATAGCTTTATGGTCCGTTTCATTACATTCTCGGCATGTTAAAACTGATTTTGGCAGCTAACAGTTCCTTGCAATGTGCCCAACTTTAGAACAGTTGAAGCATTTTGGTTCACCCCTCTCGTTATGTGTAATACCGTACAGCTTTTTCTTTTCATTGGTGATAAAAGCTGAATCATCTTTTAAGGAGTTATGCTTGTCGTAATGCCATTCTTTACGTGGTTGTTTACTCCTGGAAGTTGACATCAAAGTATCATAGTCATCCAGTTTTTCAACTAAATCATCTGGCGAATTCAGCTTAGACCTGTCATCTATGAAATGATCTTTTACTTGAGTCACTTTACGTTTAATCTGATCCGTTATGATACGACCGCTCAACTTTTCAAAACTGTCTGCTTTAACTCCATTCACCCATTCATTAAAAAAACTTCTTAATTCATAGGCAAAGTTTTTCCAGGTGCTTCCTAATTTCTTATTATGGATAAAAAAACTTTTCGCGAAATTTTTCTGGCGTTAACTTAGACCGTTTTAATAATATCTTTTTAACTTCGTTATAATCGTTTGCAACTCATCTGGTTCTCTGGCGATTAACTGCGCAACGTCATACGGCAATAAGCCAAGCAAATGAGTTACCCAAGTGTTTTCTAATATTTCAGCTTGTTTGGCCAGACCTTCAAACATAATTAAATATAAACTTATATCGTTTTCGTCAGAATTAAATTTTTGCATCAAATAATGAATTTCCAACTTTGGCTTAATTTGTGTACTGTTTACATTTTGATTGGCGAAGGAATCTGAAAACCTACCTTCTGCTCCAAGACGTATTTTTTGAAGCTCAAATTCCATTCCATCCTTTCGCTTCCGTTTCGCTAATTCTTCTCTTCTCCTACGTTCCTCTATTTCTTCTTGACGCCTACTTTCTACATTCTCTTCTTGAAGTTTTCATTCTGCAACCTCTTCTTGAAATTTCCTTTCTGCTATCTCTTCATTTCTTCGTTCATTTTCTTCTCTTTCTTTTCCTTCATTTATTATCGTAATCAACCATTCCTTGGCGCTTTCTTCATCGTACTCTTTGTTCGCCAAAAATCATCTTTTTCAAATCTTTCAATTTATGGCTGTCATCTACCGTTTCTCCAAGTTCCTCAGCCAATTTCTTTATGTCGCACTTCCTTGCTCCAGCGAAAATAGGCATTTTCGCACTATACTACACTTTCATTTACTTATTTTAACTTGATAATAACAATACTTAATAATGATTCCCTATTGTAATTATACAGGAGAGAATTAAACAATTTCGTAACGTACTTTAAAATTCAAACTCCGTCCGTCTTACTTAACTGTCGATGAGACTTTCAGTCAAAAGTTTCTAATTCATCCCACTTCTGATTTCTGTTGGCTTCTTGATTGGCATTTATAATACTTCTTCTAAGACTAAACAAACATTTATTAGAATATCAAAACACAACTATTACACTTCGTATCTGCGTACGTCGCAACTTCGTTTAACCGTACTCGTACTCGTCTCTTATTTTTTTTAAAATCAAATTCAAAGTAATTGAACATCTGAATGTAGCCACTTATCTGATATCATACACTGTTATAACAATAATTAAGTTGAAGTCATGCTTTGTCAGTCATAAATATTGCATATGCTTACACATATGAAAGCTAGAAATATACTTAAAACTGCGAAATATTTTAATTCGTCATATATTCAATAGTAAACTTCCTATACACTGAGGAATGAAAAAGTAAAAATTTACATTTGTACCTCCAAAATATATTTACCTACGCACCATTACGATGGCTTTTCAGCTTGGAGTGAAAACCCCCTCCAATAGACCATACGACCAAAGTCAAATAAAAATGGCACACAAAAATTACCAATTATCTCACAAGCTGAGAAAATCACATAGAGTCAAGTATCCCTAGTTTCCCCCATTATTTCGATTTAATCGAAATAAATCAACGGTTTTGTAGAAGTTCAAATATTGTAGGAACAAAGAATTTTTAAGAGAATGATGATCCATGAGCAAATGATAAATGAATTATGCTCGGGATACAACAAAGTTTTTATGATTCTATGTAACTAACCAAGAATTTCAATAGATTTCTTGAATATGTGAATTTTGTGTTGCAACTTAAAAGCAATATACTGATGAATGAGTAGATATTGTTCTGAGCTACATAGTTTAATTTGTACTCATTTAAATTTATAAAAATAGAAGAAAAAACATACTGACTAAACTAAAATTGATTTAGAAGGCAAGATTTATTGCATCAACTTGCAGCCTAATTACACTTGCAGCCTAGCAACACATACCCAACATTATATCATCTATAAAAAATGTATCTGCAGTATGACGGAGTTCTTGAACAGGGTAATCAAATTAACTCTTAAGTTTGAATAAATTCTAAACGGAATGCTGAAAGGCATTTCCATTAACTTAAGTAAACTTCCCTTCTTGGTGGGATATATTTTCCACGCCATTTAATAGATTCGAAACATTTCATTTAAATTTACTTGCTTATTCAAAATGGAGACATTTTTGAGGAAATATATAAAATGCAGTAAGTAATATCGAAGATATTGAGCTGCTCGTTTAGAAAATAATGTTCCTCTTTTAAAAAGACATTTTCTACGCCATTTCTTCAACCACAATTAAACTGAGTTTTAGGAAAGAAAAAATTATTTGAAATTTTCTTCTTGACGTAAGCAGTCTGATGAATGAATGTCGTTGGAAATGTCAAAAAAGGAATTCTATTTCAAACTTTTACGACATTGTTATCCTTTAACTGTTACAACGTCTCAATATGTGGCGATAAATCTGAAACTTTCTGCTGGATGTACTCAAGAATGACAAATTAAGGTATTTGGAACCATAAGACCGAAAATGTTAAATTGGTCACTTCGATGTACCTTTTCTCAAAATCTGTCATAGTTTCATGTTTGAAATTTTTCATACAAGTTAAGTACATTTTTCTCATTATATTAAAATGATTTTTTAAAAATAATTCAAAAATTTATTTTTTACCTATTTTTTGTGTCAAAACAAAAAATGTTAAATTAGCCACTTAGATGCACGTTTTCTCAAAATCTGTTATAGATATATGTTTGAATTTTTTTCTACAAGTAAAGTACATTTTTCTCATTATGCTGAAATAAGATTTTGTTCAATTTTTATTTTTTTTATAAATTAACAAAATATTTAATTAGACATAGTGAAATTTTACCCTACTTTGACTAAAAGAAATTGTAAAAAATTAAGTTTTGGGTGTTTTTTTAAAACCTCGTTTCAGTATAATCAGAAATGTTTACTTTACTTGTATAAAATGTTTCAAACTTGAATCTATAACAGATTTTGAGAAAAATCACATCGAAATGGCCAATTTCACACAAAAAATTTGTAAAAAAAAATTGTTTTTTTTTTGAAATGAGAATAATGTGCTTTACTTGTATAAAAAATTTCAAACTTGAATATATAACAAATTTTGAGAAAAGATGTATCGAAGTAGCAGGGTTAGGGTTAACTGACTTAGGGTTCCAAATCCCCGTAAGATTTCGGTAAAGAAGTCAATGAGAAAAATCGTAAACATGCAAATTTAAGTAAGCGAGCATTATCCACAGTAAATATAGTGCAGGAAAAATTTGTGAGAAGTATTGTCTGCAAATTGTATTTCTTCTTATGATCTTATAAAACAAGCAATATTTTGCAGTTTCATAGATTCTTCAATAATTGACCGACACAAAATACATTTTAATTTGTGTGATTCTCAATGATAGTTACTAAATCTTTTAAATCAGTCTTCAAGCTAAATTTTTAAAAAAATGTTTTTCAAGCCGTATTTCCATTAATATATACACTAAAGTCCCTTACCACCCTTTTGTGCTCTAGTGGATGAAACCACTTACAGCGACACCTGCTAGAAAACGGTGGATTTAGCGTTATTATCTCTACAACGGCAGGAGATAGAGCAAAAAAGTGAATTACAAAGTTGTAGAACAGCATTGTTTTAGTACAAAAAGACACATTTTGGCCATGAATGTTAAAAAAAGAACGCTTAAAATCCACATTTGTTTGTTTGCAGCTTCTGAAACTATGACGTCACGTTCACCTGATCTGACTCCAATGGACACTTTCCTGTGGTGATACCTCAAACATCAGGTGTATGTGAACCCTCCGCCAACATTGCAGGAACTTCAACGACGCATTACCGATGCTTGTGCCAACGTGACACCTATGCTACACCGTATCCAATGTGAAGTTCAAGCAAGGGTCCAGATGTGCATTGTAGCTGACGGAGAGAAATTTGAACATGGAAAATAAAGGTATCCTGTGATAACTAGTTTTTTTTTCTTTATAAGAATGTTTTGTCACGTGTCAGTGTAGTAAATCACGAACAAACGAATACATGTTTTAAGCGTTCTGTTCTAAGCATTTACGTTCATAATGTGTCTTTTTGTACTAAATTGATGATGCTCTACAACTTTGTAATTCACTTTTTTCATCTAACTCTTACCGTTTTAGAGATAATAACGCTAACTCCACCGTTTTCCACCCGGTGGCGCTGTAGGTGGTTTCATCCAGTAGCGCATAGTCACTTTACCACACCTAGGCACCACTCTTACGAAGATATCTGCAGCCATTCGGTAATTAAAAGAGTGGTAAGAGACTTCAGTGGTCACCCTGTGTACTAGCGATGAATATTGATTTTACATTCCAAGATTTTCTTTATATGCAATCATGTAACTCTTTTTTGTTTGTTTCTTTTCTCTCTTTTCACTTTCCTATGTTAGAAAAGTGTATTTGAGGTTTATGATTATAATTTAATTTTATAATTTAAAAAGCAAGAGGTACAGTGAAAACAGGGTAACATAGTAAACAGAATGAATTATCTGATTTATTCCGATTGAAACGAACAATTAACAAAGAAGATGTAAACAATATTTTAATTATCTTTGTGACAATAGAACAAACATGGGTTCCTAATTAACGCTCATTTTAAGAAAATGTACTATATTCTATGACAGTCTCAAACTGATAGTATAGAGAATTAGGGAGTGGAGCTAATATTGTATTCTAAAAAAGGGAGCGCAATCATCACATAAGTGCATCTTTTTTTTACTTGCAAGTAACTTTATTCAAAAAAAAAACTTTACGTAACTCAAATATTTTTTAGTTTTTTCCTCCCATTACAATATATTTCATTTTACAAATTTAATTCACCGAACTCATTCTTTTGTGTCTGTTTCACCCATTTATTTAATTAAGGCAACCTTTAATTTATATTAATATCTTTTACAAGGACATTGGAAGGGCATAAGCAAGAGAAAATCTCGAGCAAAAAAATACCCTAAAATACAAACAGATACTGATAATGATAAATGGGAAGATTATAATTTTGTTCCTGGTATAATATCAGACTAAAGCAATAGCCGTTGAAGTATCAAAAATGTACTTTATTTTAGCTATTTACTAAGAAGTAGTTTAGTCGTCCAGAAAATTTTAAGAACATGGTTTTCCAAGCTTGAAAATATAAACAATCACAAACCTTCACATTACTTACAGTTTGTGCCTCGAGAAACAATACATTAAAAAAGAAGTGGTAAAGCCGACTTTGTCCAGTATTTAAGATATTAGATTGACGACTGAAGACAATTCGTTACAGTCTTAATATCTCCCTGATGGGAAAAATTTTCTGAGATTCTGACGAAGAAATGCTCTTAGAATCCTTTGAATAAGCATGATGGAATCTTACCATCTTGGGTCAGTGCACTCCCAAAAAAATGCTTGTAATGTTCTTAAATTATATTTAAAAAATACTACTTCAAAATAAAGAAATAAATTTAACGATATACAAGGTGTCTCAGAAAAGTGGAGCAAGCGTTTGTTTCCTAAAATATTGATTTTATACATATATTTTCAATTACAAAGTTGCATCAAATAAGGTAGGAATTTGTGCGGAAAAACTTTGGCTTCTCTGGAAGTTGAAAATAAAAAGTTAAGAAAATTAAATTTTTATACATGCCCCATGGAGCAAAAGTTTCAACGAGTGAAATGTTCCTCTTACACTCATCTATGCTTAAACTAAGTTTCACGATTCTTTCTGCAAAACTTACAGAGGGATGTTAGTTTTTAAATTTCAAGGGGCTGCTCACAAATTTATATGGAGATGTTTATTGGAGAAGTGCAAATTTATTCAACATAGAAAAACAGCGAAATGCAAATATTTGTCAAGTAGTATATCAGCCAATTATCACGGATTGAAAATAAATTGTCAATGGCACATATTGTTATCAGTTTCATTTGTAGATAGTTGCAATTATCGACTTGATAAAGAATGGAAGGACAGCATGAGAAAATGAAAATTTAAGGTATAACAGGAAACATTTATAACACAGGAATTATTTATTCCTAGTGTTGTGCGTATTATTATTCTTTACCTAAAAGCAGTAGCAACTCGTCCTTTAGGTCTGCGAAGATACAGAACTCACTAAGATTATTTTAAAAGTTAATATTTTTTGTTTTTATTCTTATTTGCTTATTTCTTCACTATGATAGTTCTATTATTAACGAAGAAAGATAAAAACGAGAAAAGAAAACAGAAAATGAATGAAAAAGTAAGACAGACACGGGATGGGGCTGCACAGCAAATAGTTTTGGAAAGCACTAAAATTCGCTCATTGAGTACAACTAAGTGACATAATGGAAGAAGGCAAACAGCTATTCCTTCTGTCTTATCCAGAACTGGATTTTCGGATGCTCCTATTTTACGCTGAAAACAACTAATGCTCTTATTTTTTCCCTTTCAATCTCACCGATGGTTCGCCTTCGCGGTCTTGAATTTTTTTATTGGCTAATTTTTGGTTTCGGATTCACTTTCATGTTCCCTCAACTGGAACTTAGCTGGTTCCTGCATATTCAATTTCTCTTATTAAAACGAAACTCAAAGACAATAAGGGATTGTAATTATCTAAAATACAATTTAGATAATTACAACTACAAGATTGAACTATTTTTAAAAAAACGTATTTCAATTGTATTCTAGTAATATTTTTATAGTACTGCTTGTTGCCGGGAAGATGAGCCTCACTGCTGATATGACACCTTGAATATTTTTTGAAAGTTCAAAAGATGAACTATTTTTGTAAATACTCCAATTAATGTATTATTTGACTAGTTTTTAGATTTAAAGAGAGTTGTAAATGCATTGTTAGAATTTTTTAAAATATGTATATTATCCCTAAAATGTACGTCGAAAGACTGGATCAAACAGCAGTGAAAGGAATAGAAGAGTGGTCTAAGTTAACAACTTTGTCTTCTTATATATTTGTAAGTTTGCAGATAGAAGCGTGTAATTTTGTATGTGAATAGATGAATGTAAAAGCAACATTTAACTAACAGATAATTTTGCTCTATGGGGGACGTATAAATTTTTTTTACTTTTTATTATCAATCCCCTTGGATACCAAAGCATTTTCATACAAAGTTATACCCTATTTGATGAAGCTTTGTAATTGGAAGTATATGTCTAAAAGCAATATTTAAGGAAATAAACGCTGGTTCCACTTTTTTGGTTCCCCCTGTATAAACATTTTGTAAACAGAAAAAAAAAATTTAAACAGATGGAAAGATGATAATACATTGCCGGATCTTGATACAGGTGAAACTCATATGATAATTTGCAAACCAAACATCAAGATACTGAAAATATTACACGTTTCTTTAAAAAACAAATAAATGCATGAGCACAAAATGTAGAAGTTCAAAATAAAACGTAATATGAATTTGAAAATCTTAATTCTTATATGCGTAAATACATTTGTATTTTAAATTCAATAAAACATTTTACATTTTTCTACAGAATTAAGAAAGGATCATTAAACTTAGAAACATTAGCTTAACCTATCCAAATTTTTATGTTGTGAATCAGGTCTATGGTTAGTTTATAATAACTGCAAATTTTATGGCCATATTATTAATATGAAATTTTACTACCAACAGAGTTATACCAACTATTGGATTGAGTTCAGCCAGTAATGTAAAATGTTTGTTCATCTCGAGATAACTTATTAATTTCTAAATTAAATGAAGAATCTTCAAACATTTTTTAAATTGTGGCTCTTCTTTTTCTTAATGTGTTTTTGGTTTTCATGCTGGAGTTTCACTTTATATTTAGCCTTTTTCTTTGATTCACACTTTGCTGGAAACGAATATGATGATTCACCGTAAATGGGGAGTGATTCAGGCCCATGAAGTTCATCTGACAAGCTGAAATGTTCAACAGCAACATTTGCTTCATCATTATTTTTTCCATTTTCATTTATAATATTCTTTGAGGTATCCATAGCCTCACACTTATTCTCACAATTTTCAACATTTTTATCTTCAGAGTCCCTTTTTATGCGCATCTCCACATTGAAATACATGATATTCTAGACTAGTCCTATCATAACTTTTAAAATCACAGGAACGATTCTGGGGGAAATCTTCTTCTACATTAAGTGGATCAGATTTGTCAAGAGTCTTAACGTGTCTGAAATCATTTTCCTCAATCTTTCTCTCGATATTTTCGGTAGCTAAACTCTCAGCCGTTTGGGAATTTAAACTTTTTCGTCTAGTATTTTCTTCTACATCACTGACCAAAGAATGGGCCAGAGTTTTAACTTCAAAGAGAACATCTTCCTTTTGCAACAGATGTGGATGCAGATATGGACATCTACCGGAAATAAACTTACCAAGAACTCCTTGATATTTTCCTAGACTAATTCAAAAATTTAACAGCCTACCTGGAAATATAACTTAGTTACTCAATTCAACAATTGATATTTAAAACAGTTTCAGATTAAAATAACATAAAAATATTTAAACCTGGAGGAAATGATCCTTGAAAACCTTTTAAATCCATTCCCTATCTGTAACTCAATGATGAAGGATGAATCACTTCTCCACAAAACTGCGTTCTCTGTCTGCGCTGGAATTCTTCAAATCACCAGAGATCTGGAGTTAACTGTAAATTCGATCCCACAGCTGCCACCGTTTAATATCCAGTCTGTCAAATCAGACTAAAGCAATAGCCGTTGTAATATCTAAAATATAATTTTATTTATTAGATATACTTTTATTTTCTATCTGAATTAGCCCACTTTATCCCATTTTTTTTATCTTTGAAGCTTCCATGCATTAGTATATAGTAACATAACTATTATTTCTAAACTACCAATCAAATTTCATCATTACAATTTCTCGTTGCTGTTTCTTCGACATATTTCTAGATCGTATGGATCGATTACAATAGCTCTTGCATTGCGTTAAACTACCACATGACACAAAATAAAACGCTGCTATTTTCATGTTTAATACTTTATCAATTTAAATTATTATTAAATTTATATATTAAAATGTATTTAAAAGAAATACATAAAAGTGTTGGTACCAATCGAAATAACAGCAAGTGAAAACACCTTTGGGCAAAATTTTAGAAATTTGGGTTCAGTAGTTCTGAAAATATGCAGAGGAATTCTAGAGTTCAGAATATCAACTTTTGGGGATCCGCTGAACATAATGTTTCGATTAGATGGATGAAAATTATTGATAAAATGAAATAGAAAGTAAAGTGGATTTTTGGGTATTACTTTAGGTCTATAATTAGTCATTAATGTAACATTTCTTTTTTCAAAATAATTATAAATCAAAAATCAGAGAAAAAGGAGAAAACAATAGATTCAGAAAGCAGATTTGATTTGGCTAGTAATCGGACGAAGTCATTTTTATATTAACCCCATAAGAACAGATGGAAAGTTATAAGATCTGCAGAAAGTTATGAAAAATTCCTTGATTTATAAAATAAAGTAATTTAAAAATAATTATGTAACATTCTTAAAGGTCTTTTCAAAATAACCACCTAATTATTGTTTTCCAGCTGCTCTAAACTCAATTCCGATGAAATATTTTTATTTAATATTAACTTTTTAAGATTCCAATTTAATCGATTTTTTTAAAAATCTAAAGAGCATGCGAAGGACAATACAATAAAACAACAAATCGTAGGTTACTTTAAGTCTTGTTTTGCATATTGGTAATTAACTATCAATCTTCAAATCTGTATGTTTATGGATAAGAATATTTTGTTTAACGAAACTTTTTGTCAGTTTCCTCATCATTTTGCTTCCATAAATTGGCATGAAAACAGAACTTGTTATGTTTCGCATTCATATTTTGAAAAAAATGCGCTGGCTTGAATCTATCGATGCATGTCTTTTTTAAGTAGAGCTACTAGACCCAGTGAAAAATTATGAAATTCACTAATTGAATTTAAAAATAAAAAACATTGTATAAATGCCCTATTTTCTGTGTTTGCAAATATTAAGACAACACCTTGATACATTTTCCCTCCATATCTTCTGTTGTTATGATTAAAATTACCTAAAATTTTATATGTGGAAAATATCAATTTGTAGAATCGTTTAGATTAAAAAGCAATGATGGTTAATGTTGGAAAACTTGAATATGAAACGAAAATAAATATAAGGAGAGCCTCTTTCTTAAATACTATTTATCTGCATTTCAGTAAGACATATAACTAAATCAAATAATATTTTCCCTTCCTTTTAACATTGCGAGAAGCAAAAAGATTTCGAGTTCAGTTTAGTTATATTAACGTCCCGTTTTTTAAGCAACACGAGGGCTATTTTGGGATGGACCTCGTGATTTTGAACCACTGTCGATGAAGACACCTGAGCATCCCACCTCTCCAAACTTCCACGCCACACCAACGGGAGGACGTTTGGCCACTACGTATGATTTAGCGTGCAGCAGGACCCACACGCGGCGGATCTGCGGTGTAGTCGGGTTTTGGGCCTGGAGCCCTCCGGCCCGAAAGCCGAAGCTTTACCGCTAGGCCACCGCGGCCCATAATGTTTTCGAATACATTATTTATGAAGTATTCATGGAATTCATCCTTGTCACTGCCCATGTTTATATGGCTCAGACTTTCCAAACATCGCGCCTAAATAGATAAAAGAAATCATTATAGCATAGAAATTTGATGCAGGAATAAAGTCATTTTGTACAAAAATATTTAAAAATTTGCGGAGCAAAATTTCTATGTAAATATTCAATTTCTTTGGTGAATTTCTTAAAAAGTAAACTGAGTCCAAAATTTATTTCATTTGTACGAATTGATCATTATATTTAATAGTGAAACTTCTCTTGATATGCGCAAAATTCAAGAAATTTTAAGAAAGCCTGCATTCAATTGATGTCCATTTTGCATAAGAAATTACTTCTAATCAAAAAGAAAAATTGTATCTCATGATGTTTAGATTTCTAATGTACTTGAAAAATAAAAGACATTTTATTAATCGCTAGAATATAGCTCGTAGGCAGAATCTTAAATATCTCACTTTCCAATCGCTCATAATTAAGTTACCTTCTATTCAATAATTGTCTTTTTTGTCCTTGAATGAAACTGCTTTGAGTAATAGCATATCTTGCCTAAGGGCTTGTAAAAATTACCCTTCTTCTTAATGGATCACTAAAGAATTTATACGAAATGTAACAAGCGACAAAGTTAAAGCAATTATGGATCTATCAAGACAAAATTCTGTTAGAAAGAAAAAATGAAATATTTAAGTGTATTCTATCAATATGATCTCATAATTATTTACAATCAAACATGGTAGCATAAAAAATGATAGTTCCAATTTACGTATGAATTAAACATATTTTGCCTTTTTATGTTTCTTCCGTCGCAATTTGATTGTAGCTTAATTGCTACTGTAATTTTATGGAGTGTATGAACAGTGAAATCAGATAGTGTAGTGAAGTCAATCTCTTATAAAATTTTTATTTCGATATATATCCATAAGACTTAATATCATTTCTTTTCGACATAGCGCAAATTTGTTAATGCAATTCCATTATATTAAAGTTAATTCTGATTAAAATGTTCCGCTAAATAAACAAGAAAATGAAATAAAATGTTGTAAATAAAAGGTACTTAACGAGAAATAATTTTTCAATTAATATTTTCCTTTTAACAACCGAAATTTACCTCTTTAAAGTAATTTATTTTGACGAAAAGGATTGTTCATATTTTTAATAGCACATCATATATGAAATCTTACAATGCACCTAAATAATTTGTGAAACTCTAGACCATTAAGGTGCATAAACGCTCACCTTTTCTCAAACATCCGCAAAAGGAGAGTATATACTTCAAATTTAGTCCTTTGACAAAATAAAGATCACCTCGAATTTGGTAATTTGGCATCGTCTACTGCAGACCTAATACATGCATAATGTCTCGAACGACTTCACTGATATAAACTGGTTGTGTGAATGGACTATTCTTGCTGCCAAAATGAGGAACGTCCATGAAATGAACAATCAAATACTGGCTCTAATATCGTATTCTGTTAACACTCTGACTCCTAAGGCGGCCGTAACCGGCCATGCAACTTTTACACTAGTGGGAGGATTTCGGCCGATTGCTGTTCGGAAAGGAGGGAGAAGGCAGTTGGTGAATGGTCATTAAAGGGACCCTTAGGGGAGAGATGAGAGATGAAAGGCCTGCCATTCATATCTCCCACAACCCGTAGTGAGGAGAAAAGGGGGAACGGGGCGGACGGATCCATTCCACCGATCAATTAGTAAGCAAACCTCCGTATACAACTGTACTCAGATTTTGAGAACTCTTAGTAGTCAGAGGGTTAACGAGTATACAAATTTTTGAACAAGAGCTATCATCTTCGCTGGAAAGGAAAAGAGTGAGACTAGTTTTTAGTTAAAGGACACCTCCTATTGAAGCTAGTAGCGAGACTTGCATTTTCCTTCACGAACAAGTCACACTGGAAGTAAATTCGGTACTGGGGAGTCGATTTCAGATACTCATGTTTTGCACATGGGTAACTTTATGTTAAAACACTCGTTTGATTATCCTATAATTTTGTTTGCTTTTAGACTTGATGAAAACTAAAAACAAAGTTTGCAAACAAGTTTTACAATAATCTACATCTACTTCTCTCTTTCTTAATTATTTAATTAGGAAATTATTTTATATGATGTACTTTTTGACACTCATAATCATTGTCATTGTTTTCATGTTAATGTATATTTTAATAAATTTTATTGCCCGAAAAAACTAAAGATTAACAAATAAGATATTCTTGCAGTGTGATTTGATGAGCACCATGCAATAATGAAAGAAAGAAAGAAATGAAATGCAGTGCACTAAAATATTAATAAAAAGAAAATTATCGCATTTTTAATTTGCTAATTATGTAACTAAAATTTGAATATTAATCTATAAACAAAAATATTAATAAATTGCAATTCCACTTATTCAAAATTTTTCCATTTTCCTCTTTGCTTTGTTGGTCAATGCATGTTACAGGCAACACACACACTTATAAACACATACACACAAGGTCCCACTTAAATAAGGGCCACCCCCGTTTAACTTCAGAATGACGACAGCTTTAGTTATGAAAGTAGTATCTAGGTATAATAAAATGTCTATGCGCTATGCGATGAGACAACTTATAACGTCACCTGGTGGGAAACTTAGGAGTTAGCGTTACTATCTCGAAAACGCCACGAAATAGAGGAAAAATGTCAATAAAAAAGCTGTAGAGCGTTATAAATTTAGTACGAAAAAACATCTTGTACACATTAATACGAAGAACAGAACATTTAAAATGCATATTCGTTTGTTAGCATTTTCCAAAATTGTGACATCACAAGACATGAACAAAAAGAGAAAATGTTTTTTTTTTCGGACAAAACATGACTAAATTATATTTTTTCCTGTGAGAATAACTCAAACGGCAGGTCTATGCGACCATTTCGCCAATATTGCAGGACTTTCGATGACCTATTACTGTTGCTTGTGCTGGCGCACCAACTATACCTGTGCAAAGAGAAATTCAAAAAGGGCTCAAATCTGTAGCGTAGATGACCTAGAGCGCTTTCAACACTGAAAATAAAGGTATCTTGTTATAACTATTTGTTTTTATTTCTCTCTTTTTAACTCGTTTTGTGACGCCACACTTTCAGAAATCGCGAACAGTCAAATTTGCATTTCAAGCGTTCCGTTTTTAATATTGGCATGAGCAAGTTGTCTCTTTTTGTACTAAATCTATAATGTCCTATAACTTTGTAGACGACATTTTTGCCCTATTTTGCACCGTTTTTGAGAATGGACGCTAACTCCGTCATTTGCCCTCAGGTGGCACTGTAAGTGGACTCATCGCATAGCGCATGGACGTTTTACTCTACCTAGACACTACTTTCATGACTATAGCTGCCATCGTTCTGAAGTTAAGGGGTTGTGGGCCTTATCTAAGTGGAATATATAAAACACGATATTAAATATATAAAACAGGATACTAAAGAAATATAAAATAAAGAAAATAAATTCAGTATAGATGTAAATCGTGAATCTACTACTCATGTTTGTTAGAGAAATATTTGATAAAATGTTTTAAAAAGTAAACATTCATTTGTAAGAGCTGAATCATAGCTATAGACTTAGTTCTATTCTAAAGGAAAATACACAATTCAGAAACTTTGAACACAAGAAAATAAAATAGCTTAAACAGTCTAGAGCATCCTTTTATAGATTGATAACATTTACAGAAGTTTTTCACTACCTTTGAGGTTTGAATTTGATCGTATATTTTAGAAGCTGTCATTGTTACTTTTCAGATGGAGGTAGAATCCTGATTTATTGAGGACATTCTGTTTTATTACTTTTCAAATTTTTTCACTAAATAAAACAGTTTCAACTATCGCCATTCAAGCGAATTCGTCCAGCTCTAAAATTTAGGGTACATTTGAAAAGAAAATGGTAAGTTAGGACGAATTTTCTTTTCATTGAAAGAAATAAGCTTTTTGGACTTTAAATCTCTATGGATCACTGTTTTAATTTCTTAAATGAGATTTCTTTCAAAGGTTGCTTCATCCAGTATTTTTCATCTTAAGGATTTATTTTTCTCCATTGTACGTTTGATGATGTATGGACAATATGTAAGAAAGTAACATTTGCTGATTTACTCTTTCTTATGAAGGGTTAAATAAAAACAGTTCATAGCTTTTTGTCGTTGCAATGTATAAAAAAATGCTGTAGTAAAACATCATGAACAATAACATTCAAAAGTTAGTAACAGAATAACATTGTTGACATAAATATATACCGTGCAATTTTTTGTTTTATAAACTATAACTCTGTAAAACTGCCAGAATAAGTGACAGGAAAATATCATTATATAAACTTGTCAACATAGTTGTTAAGTTGAAAATACTTCCTTAGACTAGATAAAAATTGTTTATTACATAAAACCTGATTCTGAGGTGTGAGTCAAACTGACTTATTTCATCAAAAAACTGGTAAATACTGCAACTGAATATTCAAGATTTCTTTCAAAGGTTGCTACATCCAGTATTTTTCATCTTCAGGATTTATTTATCTCCACTGTATTTTTGATGATGTATGGACAGTATGTAAGAAGGTAGGAAGCGTTCTCATTTGCTGATTTACTCTTTCTTATGAAGGGTTAAATGAAAACAGTTCATAGCTTTTTGTCGTTGCAATGTATTAAAAAAATGCTGTAGTAAAACATCATGAACAATAACATTCAAAAGTTAGTAACAGAACAACAATTGTTGACATAAATATATACAGTGCAATTTTTTGTTTTATAAACTATAACTCTGTGAAACTGTCCGAATAAGTGACAGGAAAATATCATTATACAAACTTGTCAACTTAGTTATTTAGTTGAAAATACTTCATTAGACTAGATAAAAATTGTTTATTACATGAAACCTCATTCTGAGGTGTGAGTCAAACTGACTTATTTCATCAAAAACCGGAAACTAAATTGTAAGGGAATAATAAACTGTAAATCTAGTGTTAAAATATCCTAATGATAAAATTAAGTAGAATATATAAGAAATACAGTATAAGGTATTATTTAGATATAATTTATAAGATTTTAATTATAATTATAATTTAATTAAATTATTTTCTTTTATTTTGAAGCTTGAAACAGTAAATATTTTTTGAGACTCTGCATTCTTAAGAATTCCACTTATTTTGCACTTACCAATTTGATAGGGATTTATAATTAAAATGCTTACAGATATGCAATCATTTGATAAAAGTATCAAAAAAACGAGAAAGAGTTGAGTATATAAAAATTATTTGAATTATTATCAAAGAAACATTTTTTTGGTAAAAGTCCAAATCTGAGCAAGTTAATGATATTCCTAATTATATCTTTGCATACACCCTTAACTAAGTATTTAGTTAAGAGTGTTTTATAACGCAATATTTTGATGGGTTCTAAAGTAACACTATAATTGCTCAGTATCATTCCACAGAAGAAACGCTTACAAAAACCCTTCCGGATCTGTTCAACAGGTTGAAGTTACTTTGTCATTTCACAATTTTTATGGTGCCAATTTACGAATCAAACCAAGTTAATGTTATCCCTAATTATATCTTTGCATACACCCTTAACTAAGTATTTAGTTAAGGGTGTTCTATAGCGCAATATTTTGATGGGTTCTAAAGTAACACTATAATTTCTCAGTATCATTCCACAGAAGAAACGCTTAGAAAGACCCTTCCGGATCTGTCCAACAGGTTAAAGTTACTTTGTCATTTCAAGATTTTTATGGTGCCAATTTATGAATCTCTGGTATCTTCAGAGTCAAACTGTCAGAGGAAAACGTGATTCACGCAACAACGGCTAATCTAAAAATGATTCTGTGATGTCTGAAACTTCAACGCTACTTCTTCGTTTGTTTTATCTTAATGATCGAAACGACTGAAGATTAAAATGTCTTTTATTGTACACTGAAAACATGCTTTAATTTTCATGGAATTGCGTGATTGTTAAATATTTTTCGAAGAAGCATTATATTCTTTTACTTTTCTTTTCTTACCAAATTTAAACGTAAACAAGTGGAAAGTATTTCCACCGGGGAATAAGAAAGCGGGGTATCGCTTTCCAGGTGGATACAATAATGGTGGTGTGACTCTTAGGCGATATCTCACTACAGAAGTTTTCAAAGTCTTCGGACAGCGGTCACGCTTCTAGTTCCTTGGAACAGGAAGATGGGCAAAGGTCAAGTAGTGGCGGTATCACACTAGTTGACTTTTGCCCATCTTCCGAATGCGGTTTTGATGGCTCGGGTTTTCCCCCGATGTGTCCTTGAGCGTAGGGGGTGGACGCCCAATCTTTACGATCTGACAACCCCCCAAAAGGGGATGACAGTTAGAATGTGTTATTGCCTTTTAGGCGATTCAAATAGGTTTTTTCGGCGTTTGTATTTTCGCTGTTCTTTCATTTCCGTGTTGGACTTAGCACTTGCCATTTGTTGCGTTTGTCTTCCATGGATACCAGTACTTTGGTGTACGCTAGTAGTGATGTTCATATGTGAATATAGTAAGTAATTTTATTAGGAGTGTTATATATAGATGAAATAAAATTCACTTATGGAAATGAATTTTCTTTTATTAAATTTTCAAATTACATTAAGTTAATATTGAGAATATAAAATATTGAGAATAGTGACGTATCTACATAAAATTATTAAGTGTGATATTCTGTATTTTTGATTAAAAATATTAATTCTCAGAAATTATTTTATTATATGTCATATGTGTGCTTAGTTATCGGGCGTGGTCAATCTTAACGATTGGAACATCGTAAAAATAATTTATAAAAGTTTTTTCTTCATATGTTACATGATAGATAGCTTTAAAGTTTAGAAATAGAAGATAAAATATGCAAAAAAAGTAATTACACCTGGATCTGAATTCTTTCTGTAAAGGGTTAAATGGATTTTTTAAATTACTTAAAAATAAGAACGCGTGGTTAAAAATGAAGACAGGTTTGTTGAAATTAGAGAATTGAATTCTTGCTTTTGAATAAAATGTACTCATTTTTTATTCAAATGTACTCATAAATAAGTACTTGGCAAATATAATTTTTAAATAATTCATTTTTACCATATGCATTTTTATATCATTCTTAAACGATTAGGTGTCTTATGGAAGACATTTTATAGAATAATTCCTTCGAAGATCCGTGTCTATATGCAAATGCGATTGAATGAACTGTGTTTGACTTTTAGCATATTTTAGTAGACATGATTTCGTGAAAACACAAACTGAAAGAAAACGGGAACCCTTTGAGGGGAGGTGGGACACCGTCTGTCCCACCTTCTTTAAGATTTTTTTTCACAAACTTGTATAAGGTATTTTATTATAAAAATTGTTTTATTGGATATTTCAAGACCTTTTATTTTTTAAAAAAATTGCAGTACCATGAGAATTTACACAAATGTATTGAAAATAATTTTTAAAATCATGCCCTTTATTGGCAATGATTTTCTTTAAATTTCTAGAAAAAGAAAATGAATTTCGGAACAAATATTAGATGCAAAGGAAATCTTCAATGTTCACTAAATTTATTCCAAACGTTATCTGTATTTCAAAAGTTATTTTTTTATCAATTATTTTAGATAAAAAAGGTGGGACAATTTTGTCCCACCGCGCATCTAAGGTTGTCAGCCTGTAGATGGCAGCACAAAAGTTCGGGATTCGGTCCTATTTCTTTCTTTTTTGAATGATAAACTTGGATTTATATACGGTATAATTATAATCACTCTTTCAAATTTAATACTTATACAGAAAATAAATTTATATATTTCAGAAGACAGTTAAATAATATTAAACAAAAAAAATCTGCAAATGCAAACAAGCATTTTTTTAAATAAAAACTGGCATATCTAAATTTATTTTGAGTGGAAATTTAAAAGCAAGAAACGATCTTTTGAGGATTTTTTTTATAAACGGATAAAAATACACTTTTCTAAAAAGAACGAAAAGTAAAGAGAATATTCAAGTCTTTCCGTATCTCTCAAACTGCAACGAAAAGGAGATGGTTCCCTTGAATCTGCCCACCCCACCCTCTACTTGTTTACGTTCTTTGCTGCTTTTGAGAAAACGCCATATTTCCTAAGGCACAGCTATTGTAAATAGCTCTGTTAGCAATGATACTCAAAGAAAAGCTGTTTGAACTTGACAGCTTCCAGCAGCGCGTTTCTTGCGCGATAATTTACAATCGGTGGTCTTCCTACAGCAGTGGTTTTCATTACAGGTCATGTCCAGGTGCGGTCATTAGTGTCTCATTTCTTTGGCTGAAGTGAGTGATCGCATGAACTGATAACGAATTTCTGTTGCTTCCTATACAATAAACCGGAGAGGGGAGTAACATTTTACTTATAGCACCTGGGTGGCCTGCTTTCTTCAGAAGCTTTCAAACAGAGCGACATCCATAAAAATACTATTGAAGAGCTTCTCCATTTGTATGCAGAATGTGGTAAAAGATCTCCACTTCAATCACAGTCTACATTTTCTACAGCTGTTAACAGAAAATGTGCTAAATAACCAATTATATGCTCCAAGTGCAACTGATAAGAAGCGAACGTTAGCTCGAATGACGGAAGGGAGTCGGGGAATGTTGCAGTCCTTTCAGGGGCGGTGGGACATATGTCTTCCCACCCTCTCGTGAAAAAACTAAAGGCAAAAAATATTTTTTTTGGAAAATATTTTATTTTCAGGTGATAGAAATTCCAAACTATATCTCTTTTTAAGTTAAAATTTTTTTTAGGGTAGTGCGCTTCAAAGGGTTAAACAAATATCATTACAAAAAATTGAAATAAAATTAACTTATATCAAACTAGTTATTTTAAACAACAATAACCTAAATAAGTCAGAAGGTTACAATTTTATAAACATTTATCATTACCATAATTTGCTTTAGCTCTAAATAAGTTTAGCATTAATTTAGAGGTTTTTTTTCAAAATTAAGAACTTCTAAAATTTTTATTTATTACAATTTTTCCACTCAATGCACTAACAAAACCATTCTTAATTCTATTTGCCTCTGTAAGAAATTAAAACAAATGAATAGAGCAAACTTTATCAAGACAGAAACACATTGTAGATTATCTCATATTTTCTTTTTCGTGTTATTTATATCCACCGGATTCGAGAAAGCTGGATTTTCTTGGATTAAATCAATTAAAGACGACTCTTTTTCAGCAGACCAAATATACTTCCTAGCATCCATGGCGATAAGACGATTACGAAGTTTAAGCCAACATTAAAGAAAATCGCGCCTTAGTCGTAAGTGACGTCACTAGCAAGTCGAACCTGATTGGATCAGTTAATCAGCACGACGCAGGTTGCTTATCCGCGGTAGCTTTTCAGCAGAAGAAAAAAGAACCGATGTCGCTTCCAGGGCTAATAAAACCGGTTTCAAGGAACTAGAAGCGTGACCGCTGTCCGAAGACGGGGAAAAATTCCGTAGTGAGATACACCGTCTTTAAGCCCCATCTCTGATGACGGGTAGGTCTCCTGTAAGAGCAGATTCGTCACATTTTCCAATCGTAATAGGGTTTATTATACGTTCAGCTCAGGGCCCGTGTAAATTGTCGAGGCAGCCGGTAATGCAGATATAAACTGACGCTTAGCCTGGGAGGGGTTTTTCTTTATGGTTACCAAATATAAACACTAATAAACTTTAAATCATCATTCAAATTTCATTTTCTTATCTCTAGTACTTATATTTCCACTTCAGAAAAACAGACCTTTAAGAAAACCAAACAAAAAAAACTTCCCGACTACTTTCTTCAGTAGATGGAATTTTCAGTGACAGAAAGAAGGAAGAATATTCATATAGTTATTAAGGGAGTAGTTATTATATGTACGTCTATTTGCTACACAAATGTTGAAATCAGTTTAGCTGCCTTAAATCTTAAATAAAAAATAGCCAGAATCAATCATCTTTAGTTTAGTAGTATTAACGTCCCTTTTCATATATTCAGTTTTAATGACGAGGATGAGAACTGTACAGCCACTCTCATCTCCAAAATTCCACAGCAGGAAGACGTTTGACCCTTGAAAGATTTAGCGTGCACCAGGTTTATAAACACGGCGCATATTCTGTAGTCTTGAAAACAACATAGCCTTCAAACAAATTTATTTACCCTGTAAGCTCCCGAAATAGGTCTGTCCTTTTTCTTATGTTCAATTCCGAAGCATCAAACCAACATTTTTCTATATATTATCTAATGTTTTTGAAAGAAAATATTATTTATGTATATAAAATCTCATTTCTAAGAGCTGAACGCTGTTAAATAAATAAAAAATGACTGCTTAGATAAAACTTTAACTATAGAAAATGCACCTTCCTTTTAAACAAGTCATTAAATTGAACTGTAATAAAATCAGTGCTATATTAAGATAAGAAAAGAATTTCTTACCACAAAAGATAACACGCCAACTAAACAAATATTTTATATTCAAAACATTTTATCATTTTTATGCGCAATAATTTATATCAATAACTTTTTAATTTTTTTTCACCTTTTCACTACGACACACCCCTGACACCAGAGATGAAAATCTTCGGTTTGCATCTGGATGTGTGTGAGCAGAATCTTCAGCGATAAGAAAAGGAATAAATACATGGGATGCTGTTACAAATTTCACCTATATACAATGATGGAAGAGTCTTTATGACGGTGCTGTTCTTTCCGGGAAAGAGTTCTTCCAGAAAAGTGTTTTTCCGGGAGGAGCGTTTTAATTTTTACATTAGAGCAGACTTTCTGTTCTGTTAGTGTTCCTATTTTCACGCAAAGTTTGTTTGATGAGAATGTGAGATTCTAGGTCAGTGGGTAGAAATTTGGGGCCTCATAAGCTGTCTTGTCGTCGGCTGGGAGTCAGCGTCTCAGAGTGTCTTCATCGGACGAGTCCTCCCTATCGTCATTCTGCGACCTTATTATATCTTCTTTTGTGGCCAAGTAGCTTGTGAGTTTTGTTGTTTTCAGCCTTTAGTGGTTATTCACCATACTGTTTTTCCACCATTGTTGGGTGTTGCTTTCACTAGGTTTTTTCATATCGTGAGAGGGCAGGTGGTTGAACGGTGAGATGGAAAGGGCAGGTGACACGTATCAGTAATCAACACCACAGCATACCCACGTACTCGGAACCTAAACGGCTCCCTGTAGATTGGATGGAATGTGTGAAACTTTATTGAAAAGCAAAACCAAAGAAGAAACTTAGCTATAGATAAAGCATTTCACATAAGCAGAGAACGATATAATGATACATAGAGAGTTAAAATCCGAATATAATATAGAATATATACAGGAGGAAATATCAAAGAGTCTCTCAATGAGTTTCTGAAGAACGGATCTAATTGGGTGTTTGACTCTGTCACTCACATGGAGCTCAAGACCGCAGCCTATAACTCTCTGGCCCTCAGCAGCTACATCCCCCTTCCATCCAAATTAGCTGCCAAGAAAGCTCAATGTTGATCAGAAATGTTTTGTATGGTCTGTGTTGGCAGCCCTTCATCCCGTTGAAAAAATACTGACAGAGTGTCCCACTATGCATCCATGGAACAGGAACTGCGTTGGAGGAATGTGACCTGTCCTGTTCAACCATGTAAAGTTCCCATCATCGCGAAGCTGAACAATCTGCGCATCAACGTGTTCGGATATGAAGACGAGGAAGTATTTCCTCTCTATATTTCCAAGAGGGAGGACACTCGAGTCATTAATCTTTTGTATATAACTCAAGGTAATGGAAAGCACTACTGCCTGATAAAGAATATGAATCGTCTGCTGTATGATCTAACGAAGTGTAAGAAAGAGAAATTCTACTGCTATTCCTGTCTGCATAGATTCACCACAGAATCCTTTCTAAAGGACCATTTGTCCTATTGCAACGAACATAGCCCCCAACGCATCGTCATGCCAGAGCCCGGAGAAAAGAGTGTGTTGGAATTCAAACAGCACAAGTTTTCCCAGCCTGTTCCCTATGTCATTGATGCAGATTTTGAAGCTCTGATTGAACCGATGCAGGATACTCCCGGCAAGACTGCTTCCCACATCCCATGCCGTTATGCATATCTGATCATAGGACCGAATGGACTTCCCCTGAAACCCATCACCATCTATCGTGGAGTTGATGCAGTGGATCACTTTATCGAATCCATCGTCAAAGAGAAGAACATTCTAGCTGCAAAACTTCGCACCATCACCCCAATGCACATGACTTCCAGAGACCTGGAAGAGTTTCAAAAAGCGACACACTGCAACTTGTGCAAAAAATGGCTAGGGAAAGACAGAGTGAGGGATCACGACCATATCTCTGGGAAGTATAGGCAAGCTCTGCATTTTAAATGCAACTTGCAGTTTCAACAGCGCAAGATGATCCCGTGCATTTTCCATAACCTGAGGAATTACGATGGTCATCTCATCATGCAGGGGCTTGGGAAACTTCCAGATCACGAAATAAATGTTATTCCCAACACCATGGAAAAGTGCATCTCTTTCTCCATTTGAAGAAGCATAGAGGAAGCTCCTGTCACCTTGTAGTTTATCGACAGTTATCAATTTTTAAATACGTCTCTTCAAAAATTCGTCGAACACCTTATCACCCCTGACAAGTTGAGTCGGCTTGTCGGCCGACAGCCATGGAAATCTTAAACGAAATGAACATGAAGCCTGTATCTAAAAGTCTAAAGTTAGTCCCAAACTTATCGAATAAATTAAATTATGTTCTGCATTATAGAAACCTAAAACTTTACATCGCATTGGGGCTCAAACTAACAAAAATTCATCGCGTGTTGAAATTCGCACAAACTTCCTGGCTGAAGGACTATATCCAATTGGATACGGAACAGCGGATGCATGCCAAAACATCATTCGAAAAGGATTTCTTTAAACTGCTAAATAATGCAGTTAATGGAAAGACTATGGAAGATCTCAGAATTCGCGTCAAAGTGGACATCGTTCAAACGAAGAAAAAAGCTGAAAAGTTGGTTGTTTCTCCCACCTTTCATGCATTCACATATTTAATGAAAATTTAGTTGCGCTTCAGCGAAAATTAACCAAACTTTGCTTAAACCGTCCAATTCAAGTTGGATTCGCCATACTTGAACTCAGCAAAGTGATCATGTATGATTTCCACTAGAATGTTATCTTGAAAAAGTTAATGATAATGCGAGGCTGCTTTTCACCGACACTGACACGCTTAGCTATGAGATAACGATTGGAGATCTCAACGATGATTTAGAAAAAATGAAGAACTATTTCGATTTTTCAGATTATCCGAAAGATCATCCTTTGTTCAGTGTAGAGAATAAAAAGAAGATTGGATACTTTAAAGATGAACTCAATGGGCAACCCTGTTTTGAATTCGTTGGGCTGCACTCGAAGATGTATTCAATTCTTAGTGGTAAAAGAGAAAAACAAATAGCCAAAGGCATCAGTAAGAGTGTGCGACAACGAAGTTGAAACATGCGAATATAGACAATATTTGTTTAGTCGCAAACCCTCAAGTGTGTTTCAGTCAAGAATCGGCAGCTAGAAGCACCACATTTTTTCAATGCGGCAGCATAAAAAAGAACCTGGTCTGCCTTCGACGACAAGAGATTTTTGTTAGAAGATGGTGTGACAAGCTTGTCATATGGCCATTATAAAACAGTTTAATTTTACGAAAAAACTGGATTGAGGCGATGTGTTCTTAAGACGCATCGGATGGTGGTTTGGGCTTAATCCTGTTAATAAATTTTAAAGTTTTATGTTTATTTTAATTAATTAATTTTAAGTTTTATATTTATTTTAATTTCTCAGTTTTATGTTTATTTTAATTAATTTATTTTAAGTTTTATATTTATTTTAATTTCTAAGTTTTATATTTATTTTAATTAATTTCTAAGTTTTATATTTATTTTAATTAATTTCTAAGTTTTAGGTTTAAATGCTTTAATTAATTCTAATGAATGATCGTAAAATATTTAATCATCACATGAAAAACTGGATTGAGGCAATGTGTCCTTAAGACTCAACGGGTGGTGATTTGGGCTTAATCCTGTTAATTAATTTTTAAAGTTTTATTTTAATTAATTTCAAAGTTTAAAATTCTTATGTTAATTTTAAAGAATGATTGTAAAATATTTAATTTATCAAAACTGGATTGAGGCGATGTGTCCTTAAGATGCATCTGGTGGTGGTTTCGGCTTGATCCGTTGAAAAAATATCTAATTTTTAAGCATTATGTTCATTTTATATTTTAATGCTTTATTTCAAGCATCATATGGAAAAAACTGGATTGGGTCGAGTGAAGAAGTATTCGATTCGTAAGTACAAAATTATTTTATATTTTAACTGCCTTAGTTTAATATATGCATGATTGAATTGATGCAAATCTAAGTCCGTAAGAATTTTTCAAAGTCTGAAAAAATAATTACTTCCTTATCTTAATTCCTTATCTAATCTAAGAAGGGGTTGATCCCGGGTGGAAGTTGGTGGTAGGGAGGGACAGCCAAGTCGGGTGGGGAAGTCGGGAGGGGGAGGGAGTGGTCCACCCTCCACCCGGTGTGCCAGAAGCCTTAATTTCTAACTACTTTCAGCTTGGAAAATAGTATCGGCTGAGCTGAGCTTGAACTTCCAGGGCTTGATGACGGCTTCGTTTGCAATGCCACAAAAAGTTGTCAGTAACTGATACATTTATCCTGAGCAGTTTCTTTTAGGCTCTTAGCAGCTTCCACGGGAAATTTCGAAAACGCAAACGTTTCTGCCGCTAGATATTTAAAATCACGACGGCTAGAAAGAAATTATTTCGATTCGTAACCATATGAGTGTGAGAAAATATCGAGTTAAAAACTTCGCCTAATAACGGGTATTGCAGTAAATGCTGTCAACTGCAAAGAAATTGAATTAGTAATAGTTAACTTAAGAGAAAGAGATGGAGTTTCAAAAATGTTTGTCGTTATGAGAAATGTATGTCGTTTGTCCATGAGAAAAATTATGTATCTCACCATGAGAACATTCGTTAGACAATGCAAATTGCCGTAAAAAATGATAAAAGCAAATCAATGAAAATAAATTTCATAGAGCTTATATAATTGCTTACAGTTTCGTTAACGTGGCAGAGAAAAATTAAGACTAATTAGCATTTGAATCTTCATTTGCTTATTTTTGCTTATTTTTCGTCATCGTTTATTTATTCTTATTTCAAATATAAGTTGAACATATTCTTTAAATGTTTGTTTAGACTCTTTTATGAATGTGAGTTCAGAGAATAAATTTTAATAATCCAAAAGAATGTTTCGCAAAGAGGAGCTATTTTTGTACTCTTTCGGAAGTTTATTTATTGTGCGAAGCTGTTTTTATAAAACAAAAACAAAACAAAAATATTTTCCTGGCACCAAAATGCATTAAGACTTGTTTGTTGTATTGACTGCATATAAATAAGCACCTTAATGTAAAATTGTTAGATAAATTTGAATAAAAGTCTAAGAATTTCGTCCCTTGTGTTAGGGCTCGGAAATTTATTTTGAAGAAGTGCAAATCTCTTCGAAATGCTTTTCTGCTTTCTTTCAAAACATTTTGCGCAATTTTAATTTCATTAAGGTTCATTATCCTGGGAAACTGATAGAAAAACTAACGATATTTTTTATTTTTTGAAAAATTAAGTGTTAACAAGAGAATTGTTTCAGAAATGAAAAATGGTTTATTTAATTTTTCTTAATCCCTTTTAAAATTTGCAAATGATTTACATCTGCTGATTCGACATATTTTGTTTTTTAAAAAAAAGTTTAACGTTTAATATAAACTGAATGCATTCCAATCATTATCCAGAGATAATCACTTTAATTACGTTTATTATTCCTTTTTACATTAATCTTTGCTAAATATCATTTAGAAATTCAAAAAGGCCAATTAACTTTTGATTTTTATTATTGATGTGCTCTCAAAATAAGCCTAAATAATCTCGTAAAAATGACATCGCTATTCTAGCACTTAAATATATATATATTTTTTACCATCGTTGAAATGCTGGAAAAGATCGCCTAATTTATCAGTCCTATTTTCAATCTATTCAAAAATATTGTTATTGGCTACAGATCTTCTTCTCCTAATGATTAAAATCATGAATCTAAATGTTAACATTTATTGTGAGATCTTAGTAAATTTTCTTCTAAAAATGTGAGGTATATGGTATGAATCCGTAAATTTGTCGTAAAGTAATATTTATTTGTAAAACGTATTTTTTATCGAAAAGTAACAATACATACAGTTGCCATATGCTGGATATTAAAGGTAAGATAAAGACTCATTTGACTCACTGCAGGTTCTGAGTGTTTTGGATTTGTTTCCTCATTTATAATTGATCGGTACTTTTCACATATCCCACATCAACAGGATCAGAGTACGTTCTGTCATATTAATGGAATTTCGGCGAATCTTGATCGATTTCGTGATTCTGGAACTCTAAGTTTCAAAATAAAATACAAAAGCGTTTATGCTGGAAGGAACACCCTCCTACAATAATTTTGTAACAAGATTTACATCAAACAAATGACATTACGTAAATATCTTGATTTCAGGTTAAAAGGCTGTCTCTTCTTAACCATTTTGTCTTTCAAAAAAATTTGTTCAGAATATTTGAGAGTACCTAAATAGAACAGAAATGGAGACATTTAGTGACTAAAGACAGAAGATAAATCCATGATAACAAAAATGTTTGATGATCCATGATCCATTTCATAACAAAAATTATATAATTTACAGATAATAAAAGGCGCGATTTTTAAGAACCCCAAAAACTAACACAAAAAGCCTAATAATATAGCGATTTCATTCATTTTCATCGGAAAATTCTTACTCTATCAAATAACTTTTAAAACAATTAAATATTATGTTTTTTTATTCTTATTTAACCCTTTAAATGGTCATTTTTTCAAGCGATGGTAGAATAAAATAACTTTGGGATTGAGATTAACTTAAGAAAAGAAATATATTTAGCTTATTGGATAGAATTTTTTTAGTAATTTTGTTAATTAATACTTAATTACCAAGTCAAGACACTTCGTTATGGTTTGAGATATACGGATTTCAAAAATATTTCTTTGCTTTATAAATATTTCATGCACCTACCGTTATTTAAACCGGTATGCTTCTGTCTTTCGCATCCTTACTTATTACGATTCTTAGCTTTTCTTTCTCCATCCTAAGTACTAGTTTATGTTTGAGATATGTATTGTGAAATAAGCTTTGGATTGTTTTCCAAGAATATATTATTTTTAAGGTCAAGTTTTTCTTCGAAAATGCAACCAGAAATAGCTTGCTATGGAAAATTCGAAAAAGAAACATTTCGAGCTCATTAATATAAGTGGAGCATTTTGAACTCTAACAAAACAAAGATGACATTTTTCTTTCCTTTTTTCAAAAATATTTAGGATGGTATGCAAGTATGAATGTTATAAGCATTTTTATTAAGGAACTTTGAAAAATCTATTGATTGAAAATATCAGCTACAAGAATAGTAAATAGTCAGCATACAAGAAAATTTAATGGTAAATTTATGTTTATCTTCTGAATTTCAATTCTGTTTTTCAGCATTCTGAAGGTGTCTATAACTGAAATAATAGGTGTCTATAACTGAATAACAGGTTTAAGGCATGAGACAAACGAATAATGTGAGTAAACTGGCACAATTATGACATCAAGAACAGATTTCAAGATATGCAATTTGAGATATAGTTATTTTCCCAAAACTTTGCAGAAAAGAAATTTAATGGACCATCTTCAGGATTGGCGATAGAGTTCGCCAGACGGGGCATGATGTGTTGTACATTGGGAGGGACGAAATGATGGCCATCTCAAATTTTCGCCATTTCTTTATTAATATTCTTGTTGAAGAACCCTTTGTATGAACGGGTACAAAAATTCGCTTCCTCGACAGGGGGACACTGGACCCTCCACTGACGCCAGTGGCATATCAAGGTCTGGTGGAACCCGGTGCGAAGTTTAAACTTGTCACCGCCATGTGCAACAACATATAAAATGAAATTTATTGAGAAAGCAATTTTTTATTCAATTGGTTAAGTAAGGGAATGTGCCTTGGCCAGGGTTGAACCTCTGCCAATTGTCGATTTATCTGAACGATAGAGAACAGAAATTACGTTTCCAGTCCCAAAATGTTTAGTTTAGAGTGGCAACCCTGTCATCTTGCACGTGGTCATCTCGGGTTGAAAGTCTTCAACTGAAGTGACGCTGTAAGTATTCAATTTTTCGGATGCCGGCGCAAGCTTCTGGAGGAGTTAAATTTTCCTCCTGTTTTCCAGAAAAATATTTTTCATTTATTTTTCACCTGTTCTCCTTTTACTTCAATAACTGACACACACATTGAAAGGATTTTTTATCAATACAAGTATAAATTATTATATGAGAGTAAATAATATGAGAGGAGGTAATGTACATCGACCAAATGCATCGTATTATACCTTGGCCACCTGTAAACAGCATAGAGCAGTGTTGTATCAGCATCAAAAAGTAGGTTTTGGATAAATTTTTGTCGTAAATAAGCACACATATCCTTATTCGGTAAGGTTAAGGGCCTGCCATATGAAGAAGTCGCAGTGAAATTCAAAACACAGAAAGAAAACGCACTTGCATTGACAGATAAAAATCTTTACGACTTACAAATAATAAAAATTAGGAAATCTTACGACTTTATATCTTTTATATAAAGTCGCAGCTATTGTCATGCTTTTTCCTGCACCATTAATTTATTGCCGAGACTAATATAAATTTCCAGTTTGATTTTATAACTACAACATTTATTAGTTTAGTTTTTCCCTAGTTTGGAGAAATGTTTTTTTTTTTAAATTTATATAAAGAATTTCTTTTGTTGCTCTAATAACTCTACTAATAATAAAAGAGAATGCTTTTGTTTCTCTGTGTGTCTTGGCCTTCTACAGGGTAGACGGCTGGATCTAAAGCTGCAAAATTTGGCACCAATATACCTTGGAGGGTGTGAATGTGCACAGTGAGAGATTGTTTCGAAAACTTAATTATAATTTCATTTGAACAGAAAGGTAGCAAAATTTTTGAGTTTGTTGGCGATAACAATCAAAAATATTATAGCACAAAATAGATTCTTGCAACTCCTGAAAATTGAAAAATTATCTTTTAAATGATGTCAATGAAATTAACGTCCGAATATTTTTTTCTAATTTTAGCAATTTTGAAAAAATATTTTTCTGCATAATTCACAACAATGATTTTGTTTGTTGTAATCAACTCAAACTGTCTTCATTGCTTTTATAACTATTGAATTGTGTGATTCTTTTCTATTGTTGAAAGATAAGGAATGAAGATTCTGATTTTTTTTTCATATTCTTGGGTAAAAGCTTAATGAACTTTACTTTATTTTTAATGCATTAATTTTTTTATAAAGCTGTAAATATAAAGCTCTTAAGTATTAGGTAAATCGGGAGAAAAAAAAATTTTTAAGGAACCATGAATACTAAATTATGCATCACGGAGATTCAGCTGAATAAAACAGAACAGTATTCTCTGCCGGCAAGGTGGTCGCCGAAGGCGGCTAGTAGTTACACTGTGATTTTTCTTTTATGACTTTCTTTTTCTTAAAGAATAGAAATTTTTTCCTAGTTCGTATACTTTTAAAGTCATTAATATATACCTTGCTTTTGCGCAAACAAATGTTTCTAACTAGTTATCTGCATATTTTTAAGAAAAGCAGCACCCTTCTTCAGTTGTGATTTAGTTCATCTATTATATCCAGATAAATATCGTGCAATGATTTTGAAAAGTTTAGTGTTGTACCAAATTCACGCGTGATAATGTCACATTTTGTTGCCTGGGCAAAAATGAAAGTTTTTTTTTTTTTAATTTTGAATTTCTACGCGATACGATAATTTGGAAGAAAGACCAAAAGGGATTAAAAATCTGAATTCCTGATGTTTCTAAAGCACACAAAAGTTTCAGTCTTAAACTTGATTTGACCACTTTTTTTCAAATGGAATAAAAGTGGCCGAGGTACAGTACCTTCTCCTAAAGAGGGAATAATGTTAATTATTCTGTGAACAATTTTTATGAATAAAAAAATGTAAAATGTCTTTTTATTAATAATCCAGTTTAATATACAATGTAAGAAATACTATTTTCATAGTGATCGTACCAAATGCATAACTTTATTATTATTATAATGCAATTTAATCAAAACTTAATTGCTTACAAGTTTCGTTCTCTAGGTTCTAATCCAACAAACAGTACTTGAACATGACGCTTAGGATCTCCTTTTCTAACCTTTTGTTCTGAAAATTTTGAAATTGCGTCATAAAAATCGATAGCTTTAGCTACACTATTTTCAATTGACAAAATGGCTAAGCTAGAGAGTCGTGCTTGGTTCACAGTGGATCTGAGAAAATTCTTAATTAGTTTGGGTTTAGAAAAACTCCTCTCACATGATGCAACAGAAACACAGAATTTAAGAAAATTCTTAATGCTAAAGTGGGATTGGGAACAGAGTGGAAAAGTTCATATTCAACCACAAACTCAAAGAATCTTAAGGAAGTCCAACCAAGAGACTCTTCTTTAGGTGTGGAATTTATGTAAGGATACCATCTGCAGAACGCTCATTGTAGTTTTCACCCAAATTTTGTACAAACTTGGGAAGTTCTATTTTCGAGATTTCGATCAGATTTCTTGCCTCTAAGATTGCAAACCGATCTGGTATACCTTCGCAACGTATATGGATTTCTTGCTGAACACTAACATTGCACCTTTTCAGTTCTTTGTCGAAAGTCAGCTGCTCGTCTGTAGCCTTCTCTCCGGGCATAATTTTCTTCCTCATGACAGTTCTTCCTTTCACTCCAAGAATGTCTATCTCTTCACTTGTGTCTTTTGCAAATTGCAACGCTTCCTCAACGAGGCAATTATTTTTTGTCTTTTAAAAAGGCGTTTAGAATTCTCATCTAGATAACAGACTTCTCGAAACTTATTCCAAGAATGAAATGAAATGAATCCTTTTGAAAGTGGTTGACTTCTTTTAAGACATTATTCCATAAACAGA